>CAJNSZ010001011.1:0-39308 GCA_905329745.1 Rotaria sp. Silwood2 | reverse complement strand
GATCTGATATTTCTGTAATGTTCTTATTTTGAATATGAGATTCTTGCAATAATAATGCTAGATCTCGATATGATTGTGGTTCATCCGATCTCAAATTGGCGGTATGTCGAAAAATATTCTCAGCTAAATTGAAAAGACCAAGTTCAACAAGTTTATAAGCAACAGTTCGTAATAATTGCGGCGATTCCGATTCTAGTTCTAATACGTTTGTTAAAATACGTAAACCCAAAATTTTAGATTGGTTTGCATTGGAACTACTATCATTACTGTTGCTATCAGTTTTTTTTGAAAATAATTGAATGCCAAAAATTGAAATTGAATGATGTTGATTAAATTTATCAATTAATGATGATTGTGGTATTAAAGAACTAGTTTGTGAGAAAAAATAGGATGCTATATCAAAATAAAATGAAGGTGATTTAGAATATGATTGACGTTCATTTAAATAAATTTGATAAGCTGTTTGTAAGTTACTACTTGATTTAATTTTTTCCATGTATGGTGTTTTTGGATCCCAGTTTTGAAGAGTAATTGTATGAGTGCTAGTAGTAGTATTATTACGATCACTCGTAGTAGACATATCATTGCGGTAATGTTGGACTTGATTGTATGATCTTGATTGACTAACACGAGAGTACTCATCGAAATTATGTTCGTTCATATCTTCATCATCCAAAGACATTTCTTCATAGTTTCTAGATCGAGCCGAGCGTGATTCCAACCTTCGTTCTACACTTGATGCAAGACTATATCGAAAACTCATGTGTTCCAACGATTCATCTTCTATTGAATCATCCATTGCATGTCGCCTTGTTTCATAAGGTATGGACCTCCTAGCAGAGTTTGAATATGCTTGCATTTGTCGTCGTATACTACGTTCTTCCGTATCATGTCGACTAGAAGTTTTCTTTTTGAATGCATTGCTACGGTCTTTGTCGGTTATCGTTTTATCATACCATGTGCAACGTGTTCGCCATAAATTTAAGACAGCTGTCATTTTTGCTTGGCTTTTCGTAGATTCTTCTTGGTTTTTATTCTGTTGATACTTCATATAATCATTGTATAATGTTGTACGTGATGAATGTGGACATATATTATGCTCAATATGTTGTTGTAATGTTTCTAGAACAAGTATGGATGTAAAATCATTCACAATCGAATATTCCATACCAATATCTAAAATACGCTTTTTATTTTTTTCTGGAAATGCAGTTAATTCAGTTAACATTTGTTTCGCATATAAACGACGTAATAATCCATAGTTTTCAGATGTTGAATCTGCACTATTTATTATCAATTCTTTACGATGTATTTGATTTGAGATAGAAAAATTGATAGCAATTTTAGCTGAAGCTGTTGATGACATTTTTCCAACGAGTATAAATCTTTCTGCATTTGGTACTAACACAATTGAATGATTAGGATAAATATCATGAACATTTGCATTAGAGATAATATCCATACTTATATATCGCGCTTGTGGCTTATCAATCCATTGAACGATATAGTTTGCACTATTTTGACCAAAGATTTTGTCACGCGAAATATAACCGCCACCGCTGACATTAGTTAAATAATTAATCAATGAAAAATTTGTTGGTTCATGTGCCGCATTAGCATTAAATATCCAAAGTGGTTTTGTCGTTAATTGATTCAACTGTGTCGGATCATCATTACCAATAGTCGAAAGACAATCACTAAATAGAAAATAATGTGTTATATTTGGAATAATCGTTGAAATTGTAGCTAGTTGAAATAGATTTGTTGCACCGTCATATGATAGATCGGTTAAAAATTGACTAAGTTTTGACCAACAATTTTTATCATGTAGTTGAAATGTGTTCGGTTCTTCGAGTATATTTCGAAATACAATTACAGTTATATTTATATTGATACCATTGGATTGCCAAATGTTTAATATATTCTTGAGAATATTTATTTCATGATTACGATTTTCGACATTGGCTCGACTTAAACTTGCATCCCATAGTAAACAAATGGACATTGCTTTTTCATTATTATCTATCATTGTATTGTATTGTTGGAATGGTGGCACATAGCATAGAGCAAAATAGGCTTGATTACGATCATCGGAATCAATTTCTACACTGTAAATGGCTTGTTCTGGTGCTAAATTTTTTAACATGTATGTAATGGACTGTTCACCTTCCAATGGTTTAACATTGACTAGATGAAGTTCAGAACAATATTTTCCATGGGAATTGATAAAAGGCTGTTGAAATTTAACATTTGAAAGAAATTGTGGTTGAGAATGATTTGATGTGTGTGCACAAATTAATGAAATATCTAAACTGTCTAGAGTAGTAGTAAAGTAGATTGGAATATTGAATAGAAAATGATCATTTTCAACTTTTGCTTGATCTTGATAAATGACACGTACTATTCGTGTACCTCCAGCTTGTATTGGATAAACTCTTGTACGAAATAAATTTCCTTGAACCATTTCGACTAATCCAGGGTCGACGCCTTTTCGAACTTCTTTTTCAAATGTAATACGAGCTTTTTCTTTTTCAACAACAACACCATCAACAATAACACCATCAACATCAAGACCTATGATAGAAAATACCAAATTTTATTAATGTTCAACCATAAAACTGAAGTTCATATCTATCTCTATGTTTCATTTGCTATCGATACCGTTTACTCTTTTATATCGTGATTTGACTATAGTCATGTTATCTACTTAACTCACCGAATCCACAAATTGTTGCTTTTTCGGGTAGTGTAAATTCCAAAGCTCCTTCTAATACTCTATTATGATCATTTCTAAATGTCATTGTTGTTGCTACTTGATGTATGAGTGGAAATGTGGCATTCACTTGTTGTTCAATATGCAATTTAATCAATTTCAATGGTGTAGAAGCAGCATCACCAAATTTCGTTTGACGACCAAAATACATTGGAAACGATGAACGACTATTATCATCATTGAAGAGTAAGGCCATAATGGATATTAGACGTAGTTTTAAGGTATCACAATAAATTCAATGATCTACTAGAAAGAAAATGAGAAACAAAAATGGTGGCATGGATAATTGAAGCGAAGAAGAGTTAGTAAAATGAATCTTATTATTCTTAATGTTCATACTTATGTATTGGACTTTTAAATTTCTAAAATAAGAAGGTAAACAAACAACTGTTTGAATTTTGTCTATGCAAACAAAACAAAATTCACTTAAAATTGTGACTGATCACAATTTGAAGTCTCATTTCTGATCAGCTAATGTTAACCATACAGGCCAAGCCGATTATTAGGCATTCTGTAAATTGTCCATAATCATGTTTATCTATGTCGCCATTTTAGACGATTTGAAACAGCCTAAAAAATAGTCAGAATTTTGTGACGTCTTCAAACTGTGATTATCAACGATTTTTGAAAACAAATCAATTCATTTTTCGAGGATTAACTATTATAACTATAGATTTATGATATTTATTCAACTTGCTAACTAGCTGAAATGATGCTCACAACTTCATTATCAGCATGATGTGATGATATCGTGGTCAAAATCTATGATACTTTCTATCATTCCTATTTCTTTTGCTTTTCATCTGATTCGAACTCTTTACCTTATAAATGAAATTCAATTATTCTACTGAGTCGTAACGTGATGCTTCATCAAGATATTTCCGTTAAATGAAACTGTATTTTGAGTAAATTAGTTCAGTGAGAATAGGATACTGCCAAAAATGTGTCTACTCGTATTATTGGAAAACGGAGTAGTTACATGAGTTGTCACAACTTGAGAACCTACATGTAAAACTCTTAAAATAAATCTTAATTTTTATTAGTTTTGCATATTTCGTCTCAGACACTTGAAGAAGCAAAAAGTCATATGAAGCTTTTAAATTCGTATTTCTTTCGGTTTAAATGACGCTTTAATGCATTATCGAAACAACCACAGTTATTTATTAAGTCGAAAAATCAAGTCGTTGTTTTAATCAGAAAGCTTCGTGTTAAAACTATGAATTTTTATCGAAATAAGACTTCGCGTTTTTCAAAACCAAAGTGTCAGATTTTGACAAAGTGTGTTGTCAAAAAACCTACGTTCTGGTTTTGATTTGTATTGATTGACTAATCGTGACGTTTAACGCTATATAGAGGCCTCAGTTTACGAAAACGATTTTATTGTATACAAAACTGTGAAAAGTCGTAATTTTAAATCTTGTGTCTCATGTACCTACTATTTAGGGCATACCAAAGTAATGTCATCATTTTCGTATTTCCGTATAGAAAGCTTGAAGAAAATTTCTTTTTTAATGCAGTGATAGAGAAAACCACTCACTATTTTCCTGTCCTATTTGATCACTCATGAACTAACATCATAATAGTAAAATTTTGATAAGAGCTGTTTTTCTGTATAATGTGGCGGTTTTAAATTTTGCTATTTGAAAAAAGGCCGAGTAAGTATTTTTTTTGAATAAATTTTCATAAAAGCTAGATAGAGAACTGAGATTTTCACTGTTCGAAAGAAGAGATGAGGATGTATCAAGTTGTATATTATGAGTTTTCCAAATATGTTGTCTGAAGTTTTTTTAGTCAATTTTCTAAGTTTCCAAAAAAAAAAAGTTTTTTTATTAAAAACCAAACAGCAGAAGCAAACATGTCACCTTATGCAGTTTTGTAGATGTTCTATTGACGGTTTAAATACATAATTTACAATTGAAAATTCAGTACATACACCTCGAGAAGTAGATTTATTTTCAAAGAGGTCGATTGAAAACCTTAAAAAGGGTCAGATGGGAAAAATCTAGAGCACACAATGCGATGCATCGTCATCTCTTATTTCGAATGATGAAAATCGCAGTTCTCTATCTTATTCCTATGAAAAGTTATTCAAAAAAGTACTTACTCGACCGTTTTTTTTCAAATAGCATTATATTATAACCGTTACATTTTACAGAAAAACAGCTCTTATCAAAATATTGTTATTATTATGTTAGTTCAAGAGTAATCAAATGGCACAGAAAAATAGAGAGTCATTTTCTCTATTACTACATCAAAAAAAGAAAATTGCTTCAAGCTTTCTATATGGAAATAAGATAATGACAACATTACTTTTGGTATGTCGTAAGTAATATTTCAAAATTCTACTGAGGTAGAGATTACGAGTATATAAGGATTCATTTTATATATGCAACATAGTTTAATATTTTTGACTGAAATTGTTATCAAACAAACTTTTATAAACGATAACTGATCGTCAAAATTTATAGCCAAAAATGAGCATAATATGGAGAAAAGTCATTCCTCTACCCTTACGAAAACGGCAATACAATACGGAACATACATCTTTACTGAAGAACGATGATTCAGTCCGTCCGCAGACGAAAAAGCAACAATACAACAACAAAAAAGGAAGTTGTGCTTCTTTACCTGTCTACACTATTTCAATATTACCCAATTGCAAACTGACTATTATGCTCTTGCTTGATGTGTAGAAAAAGAATTCTTGCACCACTACATGCAATAGTTTACAACAGAAAAATAAAATATGACTGAAGCGATGATAGCCCATGCAATCTAGTTTTTATTGCGCTTCTGTTGTTTGCGACAGTAATGATTCATTTTACGAACCGTACGAAGACTGCATGACTCATCTGAAAATAAAAAGTAAAAATGGCATCCTTCGAAAATCAAAGTCGACCGATTTAAACTTCATATGTAAAAAAAAACAAGATGATAAAAATTTGTTTAAAATCGATTTTCTTAAAATAATCACAAAAACAAACGGCAACTTTTGATAAAATCAGATTTAATTTTTGATTATAAACTATTTTCTTAGATGAAAACCCATTAAAGTCAAATATTTCATAAGTAATCAAAACAATCTATTAAAGAGCTCAGCGATTAAAATCAAGTATGGGTGTGGACGTGAGGGTGTGTCTCAGTTAAGATAGAATGACTCAAACCTACACTTCATACTCACAGTCACACCCAAACACTCGTCATTCTTTCAGATAGTTTGTCGTTCAATAATTGACTCCCTAAATCCTTATCATGTTCAAATCCGCATCGATTCTCACATCCTCAAAATAGATATTGAAGCGGAGAGCATCATATGAAAATTTCTTTTGGAGTTGAATTGTAGAAGTTGAGACTAGTCTGCCTATGTTGCAGATTATCGAAATAAAAATAAGATGAAAAGTACTTTCTATCAACAATTCTACATCAACTTTGATATAGATTTTGAATGGAAACAGAAATCTGAAAAAAGTGCATTGATATCATAAAAGTGTCAATCAGATAGGTTGCCAATTTTGTGAGACTCATATGTAGATGTGGGTGAAGTTGCAAAGACGATGAGTTTCGATTAATCTCGTAAAATAGTAGAGATTCGTTAGAAAGATAGACATTTTTTGTTTACTTCAATAGGAAAAACCTTATATTAACATAAAAACATACTTTAGAAAATGTTCTCTCGTCGTAATCACTATCAATAAGAAGATGATTAGTGACAAAAAAGTGAAGAAGGATACAATGATTTCACGGAAAAACATTTGACAGTCAGACAGAAAATTTGAACAAATGAAGGAGATTGACTTTAAAATTTTAAATACTCATTCATTCTATAGTATTATGATCATTTGATGTGCTATCAATGTACGTTCGTTGTCCATGTTGACTTTGATCTATCTTTTTTTCGAACATCTCTATCAGTTTTTCTTGCTTTTTCTATAATTTGTCTGACTTTTTTTCGTGCTTTAATCGACCTTTTCTTTCGCGACTGGACTCGTCCTGTTCCTCTTTCATGATGTTTTCTAAGAGAAGTTGCCAGTAAGCTTCGGCAATCCTGCTTTCACGTAACATGTTGTCACGCTCTTGAAATTTAGTCAGATCTAAAAAAAGGAATAAGACACGAAATGCATAGAAGTTATTAAAACCGTGCTCTTACTGTTGAGATCTTGTCTAAACGACATGAGGACGGATGACTTTCGCCTTTCTTCGTCGATCCACTCGGTTGTTTTTATCCCGTGGTGTTTCCAATTGAACATCATTGAAATGTGGGGTTATTTCACTTTGGCTGCTGTGCATGCTATTCATCTTTATATACAAATGATTAGAATTGTACTTCTTGATTGATTCATACCTTTTTCTGTCTTGATTCACAGTAAAAGGCACCGTGATTCCATGATGAACACATTGGATAGAATGCATTTTTTCTCCTTTTATAGTCTGATCAGCATCGTGTTCAGCATAATAGCTGGCACGTTCAATAGTGTACGGATCACCAGACTTTTCTGTAAACCTGAAGCAAGCGTAATCATCTTTCTGCGCTTCGAACAGCTTAACTTCGATCTTCTGGATTCCAACAGATAATTTGAGATCGGTGATGCACGAGCGCCTCTGTTCTTGTACAGAAAAATGCTCGGGATCATTTGATATTGACTTAATAATGTATACTTTGATTTTTGCTTGGCAATCAATGGGGAGTCTGGAAAAATTGATAAAGATCTTATCGATAATACCAGCATTGCTGACATGATCACCAACATTGAACACAATCAAATTTGCCACATTGGTGCCTAATTGACTGCGGTCGTTGAGCAAACGGTATATATTGTGTTAACAGGAAAAAATCAATATTAATGCATATCAACCTTGCATTTGTTTAATCTTATTCATGTCCTCTGCACTATTTTGAGCATGAATGGAGGTGAATATATGGGAGGTCGGTGTGTGTGTCAACATGGGTGTGAATATTTTCTACAGCCATATCTACACCCATATATTCAAACCTTTTTTTCATCCCAGTCTTCCTACTCTACACCTCAAGAAATCCTTGGCACGTACTCACCGATGACATCGACAAACTAAACTCAGTCGAGCTGCTTAATCGTGTTTGAACACTCGTTACAACGACGTCGTTGTGAATGTTTTTACTGAATTCCTTGGCACATATTTTCGATTTTAATTTAAAAACAAAGCGATTCTGAGCGATCGATTCATCATTGACTTATTCTTGTCCGATAATATCCAAGCAGTCACAACAAAAACTAAACTGGGTTACAATGCATTGAGGCCGGAAGAAGAAAGAAAAAAACATCCTCTAGTCGGTCGTCCTTAGGCGAAGAAGAGATTACCGTGTTAAAAAACGAATCTGTGTCAATTTTAACATGCTTCAGTGCATTCTTCTAGCGAGCTAGTCTACTTCATGCGTTCTGAGACGGAAACGTCTCTGTTCTGACGATTTTGAACAAAATAAAACGACAAATATTGAGTAAACACCTGCTGAAGTCTGTTAACGATATGTTTTTTGTAGAAAGATTCAATTTCATGTTAAGATGGCCTGCATTTAACTTTGTTTGATGAAATTGGATCGAATTTCTCATAGCGAATTACTTTTGAAATGTAATGAATATGCAGTAAATCACTTTGATGTATTTCGATTTCGAAATGTAATTTCTAGAGGATGTGGGTCAGAGACGTGCACCGCTCGGACGGGTGCGGAGTGCGGGACGGGGACGGCCGCGCCGCGCGAGCGGTCCGTCCGTCCCTCAATGTCAAGTATGACTCATACCTTGTACGGTCCGTCCGTTCGGAAAATTTAGGGTGNTCTCAGATTGTTACTTTTGGTACCTCTGGGTATTCCTAAGGTAGATACTTTTAAATAACCCTAGGGATCGGCAAAAATTCACCTTGAGAAGTCTAGATGGTTTACAGGAATTATTATTGAAAAGAGTAGAATAATTTAGTTTCATTTTTTAATTTATTAAATCATAATGTGCAAAGGTTTTATATTTAAAATAAATATAAATTTTTTGAAGTTTATATTTTTGATAAATTAAATGTATATGTACACCGCTAATCAATAATCTTCTTTTCTTTTTCTCTTTCGTTTACTTTTTAATAAGACTACCGGTTAACACATATATGATGTCACTATATGATGTCACTATATGATGTCACTATATGATGTCACTATATGATGTCACTATATGATGTCACTATATGATGTCACTATATGATGTAATAGAACATATTTAATAGTCTTGTATTAGTATGGGAACGAAAATAAAAATGACATCAGTAACAAAGATTTCGTGAATAACTAATTTCTATTCGTTTTTGCTTCAGTAATCATTAAAATCACTATGTATTTTAGTTCATATTAAATAATATTCTCATTTCTAGCTTAAATACTATGGATTTATCATTACAAGAATTTCTTGATTCGAATGTAGAAGATATTCGTAATCAATTCGATTACTTATTTGTTTTTATCCATACGTTTATTGTATGTGAATTTAAAATTGATGTAATAAAAATATTTCTTTTTGAAAACAATATATATATATATTGTTATTTCAAAGAAAACCAAAAAAAATATTGAATTAGCTAAATCTGGTCCAAACAAATATCTGATTGATTATATTCAATAAATGGATGTTGTGTTGAACTTACTATTAGAAAAAATAAAAACACCATGGAAATCCAATTAACTGTAAGCAAATATTTTTGAACTTTAAGAAATTTCTTTTTTTCAAATTTCAGAATCATGACATGAATTTGGTCAAAAATATTGATTTTAAAATGAATTATTATGTAGAAAAAAAAACAGCAAATTTTACATATAAGTAAGATATTTTTCTACAAGAAATGCTTTTTTTTAATTATTTTTGTTTGTAGATTAAACAATTTATTAGAATTAAGTCAAAAATCATATGAATTGTTAACTGGTAAAAAATCAAATATGAGTGATGATCCACAAAGTTCAACACAACAGGCGTAGCAGCCTTAGTTCTATCATCTGCTCCAGTGCAGCAAGAACAACATTAATATTTATCTGGACCAGTAACAGTACCTATTCAACCATCAAATATTCAAAATAAAGGTCCTGGTGAACATCAGCAGGTACAATAAATTATCATTTATCATTTGGAAATAGTAATGATTCTGAACAATAATCATATCCATGAATTGATCTATCGTTTTCTTCATTATTTAATTGTTTAGAAGCATCGCTATCGAAAACTATCTTAGTACTGACAATCAACAATTAAAAACATTGATAATGGTGTGGGTGTGGTAGTGGTATATGACATCCTCTTCAGCAACACCGACCCACACCCACATCCTCATGTAATACGTTGATAAATACAAAAAAAATGTCAACATTATTTATTGATTATTGAAAATACTAAATATTAAGGGTGTGAATTTAGGTATGGGTGTTCTACACCAATAATGGCCTACACCCATATCATATCCATACCATTCCACCAACACCACACTCACACCCTTTATTCATAAATGTTTTACAAGTTCTCTTGAAAATGATGATTAAATTCATCGAAAGCTCGAGTTATTTTTAAATAGTTTTTTATTGTAATCGTTAGTTTAATTTATCAAAAAACGGAAAAGTTCTTAGCTGCTGTGAAATCAATTTTATATAGATAGAATTAAGCAATAAAGTGAATTCATATGTAGTGAAATTTAATCGTTCGCCAAAAAGGTCAGTCCGACAAAGATAAACGAAGTGAAAAGTTCAATTGAATTATACTGGTGTAGTTATTTTTGTGCGATGATGATTTTTATCATGCAAACCCACGAATTCGCATTTTTCACATAAATTTATTCCACAAATACATTGATAACGAATGCCTATTATCGGTTGCATAAAACATGAATTGCATTGAATGTTTGTATGAATAATTTTACTACGATTCTGTATGTAAAGCGCCTCTATGTATTCATTTGAATCTTTAATGCATAACAATGGATGATTGTATAAATGATTCGGATCATTGTATGATCTACTAGCCGAATGACATGATTGACAAAAGTCAATATCTGGACAAAATAAACATTTATAACGATCACCTTTTATTGGTGACATATCACATCCATCATAAGTCACATTTTCATGAACATTCGTATTCGATTTGTGATCATGAGTTGTCATATTTTGTGATTTTCGTTCGACATGATCATCGAATTCCACTTTACATACGTCAATCATTTCCTTGTTACTATCCAATCGTGGTGTAACCATTTCTTTTTGTTGATTCGATTGGCCATAATATTTATAAATGTGTACCATTATTGTTGTTGCACCAGTTAGACTTTGTTGATGATTAGCGAAATATTTTGCGCGAACTGTATATGTACCTTTCACCGCCTTTCGAATCAGATATTCTTCTGGTCCATAGCCACGTGTAAAATCACGACTTATCATGCCACCAATGGCTGTATTTTTATGAGAATAGTAACATTCTTCACCGGTTGGTTCAATGACATGCAAATCAACATCTGTATCATTTGTATCCCAGATCATAACAATTCTTAAATCGACTGGTAAATGACGAATTAGACGATTATCAAGAGAATTAGATATTTGTTGTTGTTGATGAAATTCAAATAGAAACCAATTAAATTCGTGCAATGTTGTAACTTCAATTTCAGTAAAACGTTCATCCCACTCACCCAATATAACTGTTTTAAATAGATCTGATATTTCCGCAATATTCTTATTTTGAATATTGGATTCTTGCAATAATAATGCTAGATCTCGATATGATTGTGGTTCATCCGATCTTAAATTTACGATATGTCGTAAAACATTCTCAGCTAAATTCAAAAGACCAAGCTCGACAAGTTTATAAGCAAAAGTTCGTAATAATTGCGGTGATTCCAGTTCTAGTTCTAATACGTTTGTTAAAATACGTAAACCAAAAATGTGATATTTGTTTACACTGGAATTACTAGCATTACTGTTGCTGTCGGTTTTTTTTGAAAATAATTGAATGCCAAACAATGAAATTGAATATTGTTGGTTAAATTTGTCAATTAATGATGGCTTCGGTATTACAGAATTAGCTTGTGAGAAAAAATAGGATGCTACATCAAAATAAAATGAAGGTGATTTAGAATATGATTGACGTTCATCTAAATAAACCTCGTAAGTTGTTTGTAAGTTGCTGCTTGATTTAATTTTTTCCATGTATGGTGTTTTTGGATCCCAATTTTGAAGAGTAATTGTATGAGTACTGCTGGTAGTATTATTGTTATTATTACTTGTAGTAGATATATCATTGAAGGTATGTTGAACTACACTATGCGATCTTAATTGGTTGACAAGAGAATAATCATTGGAAGCATATTCGTTCACATAGTTCTCATTCGAAAACATTTCTACAGAGTTTCTCAATTGGGCCGAGCGTAATTCCAAACGTGGTTCTATAAATGATGCAAAACTACGTGAATAACTCATGTCTTCCGATGATTCGCATTCCATTGTGTCATTCATTGCGCATAGGTTTGCTTCGTAAGATATGGGACTCATAGCAGAGCCCGAATAAGGTTGCATTCGTTGTCGTAGGCTACGTACTTCCCTGTCATGCCGACTAGAAGTTTTCTTTTTGAATGCATTTCTACGGTCTGTGTCGGTTATCGCTTTATCATACCATGCGCATCGTGCTTGCCATAAATTTAAGACAGCTGCCAGTTTCGCTTCAGTTTTAGTGGTTTCTTTATGATTTTTATTCTGCTGATATTTCATATAATCATTGTATAATGCTGTACGTGATGGATGTGGAGATATATTATGTTCAATATGCTGTTCTAATGTTTCCAGGACAAGTATGGATGTAAAATCATTCACAATTGAATATTTCATACCAATATCTAGTATACGTTTTTTATTTTTTTCTGGAAATGCAGTTAATTCAGTTAACATTTGTTTTGCATATAAACGACGTAATAATCCATAGTTTTCAGATGTTGAATCTGCGCTATCTATTATTAATTCTTTACGATGCGTTTGATTCAAGATAGAAAAATTAATAGCAATTTTAGCTGAAACTGTTGATGACATTTTTCCGACGAGTATAAATCTTTCTGCATTTGGTATTAACACAATTGAATGACTCGGATAAATATCATGAACATTTGCATTAGTGATAATATCTGTACTTATATATCTTGCTTGTGGCTTATCAATCCATTGAACGATATGGTTTGCACTATTTTGTCCCATGATTTTGTCACGCGAAATATAACCGCCACCGCTGACATTAGTTAGATAATTAATCAATGAAAAATTTTTTGGTTCATGTGCCGCATTAGCATTAAATATCCAAAGTGGTTTTATCGTTAATTGATTCAACTGTGTCGGATCATTATTGCCAATGGTCGAAAGACAATCACTAAACAGAAAACAGTGTGTTATATTTGGTATAATTGTTGAAATTGTAGATAGTTGAAATATATTTGTTGCCCCATCATATGATAAAGCAGTTAAAAATTGACTAAGTTTTGACCAATAATCTTTATCATGTAGTTGAAATGTGTTCGGTTCTTCAAGTACATCTCGAAATACAATGACAGTTATGTTTACACTGATACCATTGGATTGCCAAATATTCAATATATTCTTGAGAATATTTATTTCATGATTACGATTTTCAACATTGACTCGACTTAAACTTGCATCCCATAGTAGACAGATGGACATTGCTTTTTCATAATTATCTATCATTGTATTGCATTGTTGGAATGATGGCATATAGCTTAGAGCAAAATAGGCTTGATTACGATCATCGGAATCAACTTCTACACTGCAAAGGGCTTGTTCTTGTGCTAAATTTTGTAACATGTACGTCATAGACTGTTCACCTTCCAATGGTTTAACATTGACTAGATGAAGTTCAGAACTATATTTTCTATTTGCATTAATAAAAGGCTGTTGAAATTTAACATTTGAAAGAAATTGTGGTTGAGAATGATTTGGTGCATGTGCACAAATTAATGAAATATCTAAATTGTCGAGAGTAGTAGTGAAGTAGATCGGAATATTGAATATAAAATGATCATTTTCAACTTTTGCTTGATCTTGATAAATGACACGTACTATTCGTATACCTCCAGCTTGTATTGGATAAACTCTTGTACGAAATATATTTCCTTGAACCATTTCGACTAATCCAGGATCAACACCTTTTCGAACTTCTTTTTCGAATGTAATACGAGCTTTCTCTTTTTCAACAACAACACCATCAACAATGATACCATCAATATCGAGACCTATGATAGAAAATACGTTTAACATCCTAATTTGGTTCTCATCATATTATCTACTCAACTCACCGAATCCACAAATCGTTGCTTTTTCAGGTAATGTAAATTCTAAAGCTCCTTCTAATACTCGATTATAATCATTTTTAAATGTCATTGTTGTTGCTACTTGATGTATGAGCGGAAAGTTTGCATTCACTTGTTGTTCAACATGCAGTTTAATCAATTTCAATGGTGTAGAAGCAGCGTCACCAAATTTTGTTTGACGACCAAAATACATTGGAAATGATGAGCGACTATTGTCATCGTTGAAACGTAAGGCCATGTTGGGTATTAGACGTAGTTTTAAGATATCACAATAAATTCAATGATCTACTAGAAAGAAAATGAGAAGAAAAAATGTTTGGCATGAATAATTGAAACGAAGAAGAATTAATAAAATGAATTTTCTATTTTTAATGCGCATACTCATGTATTAGCCTTGTACATTTCTAAAATAAGAAAGTAAACAAACAACTGTTTGAATTTTGTCAATATCAAAAAATTCGTTTAAAACTGTGGCTAAGCACATTTGGAAAAGTTGCATTTCTGACCAGTTAGTCGTTACTGTTTGGGTTTGGAACAATTTAAAAAATGGTCCGACTTTTGTTACGTTTTTAAACTATGATTTTCAACGGTTTTAAAAACAAATCAACTCATCTATCAAGAAATAACTATTCTAATAAAAGCTGATGATATTTATTCAACTAATTAATTAGCTGAAATTACGATTACAACTTCATGATTAATACGATGGGATGATGTCATGGTCAAAATCTATAATAAGTGCTATCATTCGCATTTCTTTTTCTTTACGTATGACTCGACCTCTTTACCTTATAAATAAAATTCAATAACTCTGAGTAGGATACAATCAAAAATGCAGCTACTTCCGTTAATGGAAAGCTAAGTAGCCACATGAGTCTTTTAAATTCGCATTTCTTTCTGTTCAAATGATGCCTTAAATAGTTATTTATTTCAACCTTAACATTATGATTCAATCTAATAAGATCATCACATTTTATTTGCGTGACACAAAAGTTGTATCGGAGCAACTACAGCGACTTGTTAAGTAGAAGAATCAAGTCGTTCTTTTAATTAGAAAGCTTCACGTTGAAACTATACAATTTTTATCGAAATGTGATCCCAAATATTTCAAAATCAAACTGTCAGATTTTAGTTAAGTGTGGTGTCAAAAAAAAGGTTCTCGGAATTTCATTAGCCTCGATTGACTAATCGTGCCGTTGAACAATATATATAGGTAATGGTTTACCAAAAAACTTTCGTTTTACACAAAACTGTGAGAGGTCCTGATTTTATATCTTGTGTCTCGTATACCTACTACTTATAGCATGTCAAAAACTATGTTGTCATTATCGTATTTCCATATAGAAAGCTTGTACAAAATTTCTTTTTTGATGTATTGATAGAGAAAACGACTCTCTCTCTCTTCCTGTTCTATTTGCTCACAAGTTTTAACATCATAATAAAATTTTGATAAGAGCTATTTGCCGATAAAATGTGATGACTGTGCTAATACTACCTGAAAGAAGGCCGAGTGGGTATTTTTTTGATAAGTTTTCATGTTCCAACTTTGTTTTCTGAAGTTTATTTACTTTGTAGATATTCTATTGACGGTTTCAATACAAATTTTACAATTGAAAATTTGGTATAACACACCTCGAGAAGTAGGTTTATGTTCAAAGAGGTCGATTGGAAAACATCAAAAAAGGATCAGATGGGAAAATGCGATGTATCTTCATTTCTTCTTTCGAATGGTGAAAACCGTAGTCCTGTATCTCGCTCTTATGAAAAGTTATTAAAAAAAATACTCACTCGGTCTTTCTCCAAATAGCATTAGTACACAACCGTCACGTTTTACACAAAAATAGCTCTTGTCGGAATTTTATTATTATGACGTTAGTTTAAAAGTGATCAAATAGAAAACGAAAAAACACAAAGTCATTTTCTCTATTACTAGATTACTTGTGGTATGTTGAGAAAAGCCATTCCGTAACCCTTATGAAAATAATAATACAATACGGAACATACATCTTTACTGAAGAACAATGATTGAGTCAATCCGCAGACCGAAAAGCAACAAAACAAAAAAAAGGGAGTTGTGCTTAGTTACCTGTCTACACTATTTCAATATTACCCGATTGCCAACACTATTATGCTCTCGCTTGAGGTATAGAAAAAAAACATATTCTTGCACCGCCATATGTAATAGTTTAGAACAGAAAAGAAAATATGACTAAAGCGGTGACGACCATTGCAGTTTAATGTTTATCGTGCTTGCGTTGTTTACTGTAGTGATAATTCAGCTTACGAATCGTATGCAGCCTATGTGACTCATCTAAAGATAAAAAAAGGAAAAACGGCATTCTCCGAAAACCAAAGTCGACCGATTTATACCAGAATTCGAAACCGAATCGAATAAGCGAATGATTCGATTCGATTCGATTCGACTCAGCCGAATCGAATCGAATCAAATTTTTTCTCACTCATTCGGTTGACAGCGACCTCTTTTTTTTCTCATATATCGTTATGGGCGAGTGCATATGAATTGATATAGAAGATAACCGCTAACAAAGAACGTGTTATCTTAATCGTTCCGTTTTCTTTTTCAGTCTAAACGGCGGTCTAATGTTAGTGATTGAATTTTAGATCAACGTCACAAATAACTATGTTAAACGTTGATGATACATCGTCATCCACTTCTTCTTGTGCAACACCAACTCGTACATCATCTGCGTCAACATCAACTTATTCAACATCTTCTATTCGACATGCGTTAATTGAAGATAATACTCATTTTCAAGTAATTTGTAATAAAAACAAGCGAGCAACGGCATTTTGCTGGAAAACGTTCGGCTTTTCTGCAAAAGTAAAGGATGGCGACGTGAAAAAATGTGAAGTTATACCTGGTTTTGTTTCGTGCAAAACATGCTTTGATGCGTACAAATATATAGATTCCAGCACAGCTAACTTATATGGTCATCGTTGTCATCGGAATAAATCATCTGATCAAACTAACTTAGTTTTACTTCATTCATTCATTCTCCTCGGTCAGCATATAACTTTTCTAAAAGTGAAGCAAAAAAAAGGAGAATATCAAAAAGTTATGCACAAGATGGATTGTTGGCTCGATGCGTTCATTTGGCATCGTTGATGATCCCGGCTTTAAACGAATTATACAAGCATGTTTGGACATAGGTAAATTTTAAATTAATAGAAGTGGCTATGTACACTCGAGTGTACATAGCTACACGGCTATGTACACACGAGTGTACATAGCCACACGACTATGTACACTCGAGTGTACATAGCCACACGGCTATGTACACTCAGGTAGGTATAAGCAATGAATTCGTAAATTTTAAGTTGTATTATGGTCTTAAATGCACCTCTTGATCAATATAAGAAAAATATTTTAAGTTATTACTAATTTTACTTTATTAATTATTTTTTGTACAAATGAATTATCTACAAAATCAAGTGTTACAATCAAAACAGTACAATAGCAATAATTAATTTAAATAAATATCAACAATTTTAGATACTTTTCTACTGCTTCCTCTCTTGAACTTTGAAGGAAATGGTTGTATGGTATTACTTTCAATACATTTTACGTAATGATTACGTAATGACATTTGATGATAAAATAATAATGGTGGACTATCACTATAACAAAGAGATGTAGCAAATGCTAATGCAAATAATCCACAATCATTACCACCAACTTGTTGCTGAACATTTTCAAAGGAAACTATAACTTTTTCTTCATCAGGTAAGATGCTTTTAAAAAATTCAATAAATGATTCTTTGGGATAATTTAAAGAATCGTAAATTTTTCAAAGATTATTAGAGTTCAAATTTGAGATCGTTACCCAATGGTTTTTATTTGCATTAAAAATAAAGATCGAGTTTTTCAATGAGCCTGAATATAATTTTATTTGTGCAGGGCCACATAAACCGTTAATGTTCAGAAACTGTTCATGTAATAATTCAAAAAATAAATATATATGAAAGTCTGTTAACCATGTTGTTTTATCATAAACATCACGAACAGAATCAACTTTTTTATTACGTTTATAATTATATGTTTTTATATCTGGTGAAAGTTGTTTATAGCTTCTTTTTTTATTCGTTTTATCTTCATTGTTTCTCTTGTCTTTTTGCTTATATGCCACTAATGATGTTTTACCACGTGGCCTACCGGGTGGATGAGCTACCGGTGAATAACTGAAAATCATTTTGTTCTTTGATAACAGATGATCTTGTACTTCGTTTGCTTCAGGTTCTAAATTTGATTCAAATGTAGGTGATTGCTTTTTCTTTTCTTCAGAGAAATTAATTCCATGATCTTGTTCTAACTCTTCTCGTGGATTAAGTTCCATTTTACTTTCTTTTTCAACTTCGATAAAATTTAATTGAAACTTTGCTGTTGATTCTTTTTGCATATCATCAGGTAAATTTGTAAATATTTTGTGTTGCATTTCTTGACTATTTTTCTTGGCACAATTGGATGTTAAAGGATTAGCACAATTGTACAGATCTTTATGTTTGTTTGTATTGATTAAAGTGACAAGAACATTAAGAAAATTTAAATGTTCATTAAACTCATTAGTTCCACATTGAATTAATCGAGCTGTTAATAAATCCATAGTTGGTTTCAACATATTGTATTTATCATTACTACTTAAAATTTTATTTTTTTGTACAGAGATTTCAGTTAATTTTAATTGTGAGTCATGATTTTGTAATATGTCATTATGTTCCATTTCATTTAAATAATAATCAGTAGGACTTTTTAACCAACGTTTGTTAATTGATATTATTTCTTGAATTTCATTTGTGTGATCGTATATCTCATCATTGATTCTATCAAGCAATACTATCATATGGCGACATGGTAATTGGTTTTGCAAATGAAACTGACAATCACAAGTGAACAAGCCCTGACACGAGTTGCGATCAATTATACTTGAAGTAATGAAATTTTTATTTTCTTCATCTTTTTGACCAACTGTCCATTTGTTTTCTTCAATTTCTTCAACAAAATAACATTTATGTTTTAATTCTTCTTTTTGTTTACGCAATAATTCAATAGCTTTGTTTGTAATCTGGAAACCAAATCTCTTAAGCAAATTTGAATCATCAGAATTGTAAATCCGTCTTTTCAAACTAATGCTTGTATTGATTTCTTCAGCTTTAGCATCTTCGACCACTATAATCAATTTTTTCACGCATTCAGAAATATGCATGTTAGGTGATATATAATCTTTAACTTTACGATTAAACCGTTCAAGATGGTTGTTTGTATCTGTATTAAAGTTAAACAGATTTTTACGATACTGTGTTTGCCATCTTTCACAACAAGTAAGCCAGTTGATTTCAAAATAATTATAGAAGTCAGTTCCTTCAGAGTTATTTTTGATTTCTTTTAAATAAATAGCTGACATTTGATTATTATCGTAAAGTAATTTGCGAATATTTTTCATAATATTCATTCGATTTGTTAATGGAATTTTAAGTTCATGAATTCGAATTTTGAGATATTTAAGAACATGAAAAATGCATAATAATATTCGTGCTTGACGAAAATATTCTTGTAAAATATCTATGTTTGTTAAATCTTTGTCAACCATAACAACTTGTGTTTGTGTTAAATCATTTTGTTGACTCATTGTCGAATAAAAAAATTCTAAATTATCTTTATTTCCAGTTGTCATTAAGCAATAAGCAACCGGTACTCCTTTTAAATTTGCATTTTGAACCAAGCAAATAAATAATTGATAATTTTCAATGTTTATTTTCAATGTTGAATCAATATGTAGAATATTCGAATATTTATCAAACCATTCTTTCATGTGCACGGTCTGAATATATAAACATTCTAAAGTACCATTTTCATTTATTTTTATTTTTATTTTTATTGAATTGCTAGAATTTTCATTTAAAATTTCATCTATCCATGTGTGCAACAATTCTGGATCACTTTGATTTCCAATTAAATTGAATTTTATTTTTTGCTTAAAATTGTTTACATCTTTTCTTGTCAAATTAATGGCAAATTTTTCGTGTATTATTTTACGATTATTGTATGTTGAAGCATTAGCAGTAATAAGCATTTGACATAAATCATGTGCTTGCTCATTTTCTTCTAATTCTTTATTTCTTATAAATGTATATTTTTTGTAAATTATCTCTTCAATAGGATGATTATGAAATAAGTTTCGATTCTTCAAAAAAACAATTTTATTTAGTTCCGTATCATGCTTTATTTTAAAATAGAACGGACAATCCATTCGAGCAGATTCTTGATTTGGTCTTGATCCATCCTTTAGATGTCTTCTAACAGGACCACTATGATGGCATACGTACTTCACGTTTCCGTATCGAAAACGATTAAACAATTCTTTCATGGTTTTTTCATTATATTTCATTGAATGACGCTTAATATTCACTGGTTGATAGTAATTATTGCACCAATTTTTAAAATATGCTTCGAAATCTACCCAATTGTCGAATTGCATCGTAAAGAAAACTTCTTTATCTTGTTCCATTTTTATGCTCGAAAGTTAATATTGATGTAATTCAAAGCTGGTCAACGTTAAGTCAAGAATCAACAGTAACAGATTAATATCAGCGTACTGTTGAACAAAATCTGTATTGTGGTTCAAATATAATAATGTAATAGACTTTTAAATCAATGTTTAGAATGAATACAATAGATGTTTCTTAGTGGTGTCATCATATTTACAAATTTCTATAAATGAGATTACGAAAACTCTGTCTTTTAATTTACAAGTGTTAATAAACAGCAACAGAGAATGTTGAAGTAAACGTTAATTAATGTATCTTAATAAAAGGTACATTCCCTATTGAGAGACAATTGGCTTTTCATATTTTTCAATTTCTTATTTTGTAACCAATTAATTAAGAAATAAATTTGTGATCTTCCGTTCGATCACATAAATAATCAATAGCAAAAAAATGCGATTAACAGAGGCAGTTGTGACATAGCATTATTCTCATTAAAGATATTGAAAATAATAACATACAATAATTTCCTTCAAAGTCCTAGAGAAGAAGCGCTAGAAAAGTATCTAAAATTGTTTATGCTTATTTGAATTGATTATTGTTATTCTACTTTTTCGATTGTAATACTTGATTTTGTAATTCATTTGTACAAAATAAAAATTAATAAAGTAAAATTAGTAATAACTTAAAATATTTTTCTTATATTGATCAAGAGGTACATTTAAGACCATAATACAACTTAAAATTTACGAATTCATTGCTTATACCTACGTGAGTGTACATAGCCACTTCCTAAATTAATATGCTGTCTAATTTGCTTATTTGTATTTAGGGAGAGAATGTCGTGGTGAATTAAATCTGGCAGCGGACGATCTTCTTCCAAGTGATCGCACCGTTAAAGATGAACTTCGAAAATTAGCTTATGATATGAGAAACAAACTCAAATGTGTATTATGATAAGCTGTAGCAAATAAAGCTTTAACAATTAGTCCAGACAATTGGGCCGACAAGTATCGTGACATTAATTACATGGGAGCAACTGTACATTTTGTTGATGAGAATTTAACTTATCATGTAATCTATCTTTTTTGCGTTGAGATTATGGATGTTAAGAAAACAGGCGAAAATATATATCGAGTAAGTCAAGCTATAAGGCTACTTGAGAAAAGAAACAGTATGAAAATTTTAATACACTTTTATTATTGTCTCGACCTTCATCAGCAAAATCTCCTTAAAATACTTAATCTCTCTGACGCACTAGGATATTTTTCTCCTTGAAAGATTGTTTTTATCTATTTTAGTTAATGCAGAGTCAGCTTGTTCAATTTGGTCTCGATCAACACATGGACAATATTACTTTTGTTACTGATCATGGAAGCAACTTCATAAAGACTTTTCGAGTGAATAAAGTGTCATTTTGTGTAGCACTTAGATTAAATAATATCTTAAAACGATGTTTTTATCAAAACCCAATAAAAACCAATTCAATTAAGTCATCAAATACTTCAGTTCAATCAAATACAACTATCACTGAAATTCAAGAAACACCAAAAAAGAAAAAAAAGAAATCTATAGCCAATCTTCAACCATCACCAGAAATCGAAGATTCTACGGAAGGTATTCGTGAAGATGAATCGTAAGTTTTTTTTATATCATTTATTTTTTGTCAAATATATACCTTGATGCGAATATTAAATAAAAAAAGAACAAAAAAAACACAATTATTTTTTTTTAGAGATGATGAAGAAGATGAGGACGATGATGGTGATAGTTGTGGTTATGGCGATAACTGTGATTTTGGTGATAATCATGATTACAAGGACTTAGCTTTTAATCAATTACCAAATAACATTCTTGAAATATTAACTACAATTAAGAACTGTAAATCATTGGTTAAATATATAAAAAAAGTATGTCATTTTTTTCCTATATTTGATTGATTTTTTTCTATTTTAGAGTGGTTTGAATCGACAATTGCAGCTTTTGCAAAACAAATCTGAGAATGAAGATTCAGATGGAGATACAAGTAAAAAAGCAATTGAAAGAAGAACTCTCCATCAATCATCCATCGTTCGATGGTTATCACTTTGTGAACTTTTGGAAAGTATAAAAATTGCATATCCATCTCTATTTATTTTGCTCAATAATAATAAACAAAATTACCGCATACAGAAAATCAATATGGGTATTGTAGAAAAATTAATTCATTTTTTTTATCCATGGAAAGTTGTTCTTAATGAATTACAAAAAACAAATGCACCATCACTCTTTCTTGTTCTTCCTTCAGAATGAATTGTCAAATGGTGATCGAAAAGAAAGATCTGGTAAGATTAGATATGAATCCTATTTCTGAAATATTTTTCTCGACGTCGATTCTACTAAATTATGTCTACTGTACACAGAAAAATACCTCTTGACCTCAAGAAGACATTAAAAGGCTGATGATAATTATATAATAGATTTACAGAGATGAAAATTTAAAATAAATTATGTGTCACTAGTAGAAGAGTAGGCTCAGTTTCGATGATGATGATTTACATTGCGCCGCTATATTTATTTTTAATATAGCCAGCTTCACTTTGTTAACTAGTCACTATAAATTACGAAAAGTAGTATCTCTCCCACTACTGTTTTAGATTTAAGCTTACACAATTAACACATATTTATTTGTAGGTATGAAATTCTTTTACAAACGAGCGTTGCAGTTACTATCCAGTATGTTTAATATGGATGAAGATTATATTATTGGTGCTTTTCTGCATCCTAATTATAAACAACTTATAGGTGCAAGCAGTACGCAAATTGCCGATTGTTATACAACATGTCGTCTCTTGACAATGGCAGCCACAAAAGCATTAAATGAATACCGTATGGATGAATCGGCCGTCTCGGTGACACTAGCTACAGTAATTCCACTCGTCATCTCAGCAGGTCACGTCTGCACACGCTGATTTTCCTTGCCAGCCACATAGATATTGTTTTAACAAAGATATCGCAAATTTAGGACTATTAAGTTGTCGCTGTCGATTCATAAGTAGATATGCAATATTTGTAACTTTATTGTAACTTTTGGAAAGACATACAAAAAACATTTGCGAACGCGGAGAAATGGAACCATGAATTATTTCGTATAATGCAATCAAATATAAAGTTCAAAAAAATATACACCCATGAAAACTATGCATACTCACTTATGGATCGTATATAAAAAAGTGACAGCTAATGAAAAATGACTTTCTTTTTCACTTTCCCTTTTTCTCTTTGTAAATATATACTGAATTCATGTCTGGATGACGATATGCCATGTCAAATGGTACTCCCACCCGTTTTTTATGCACATCTTTTTTTTTAAAATTAATTCATGGTCAAAAATAATCAGATGAAACACTACTGAATACCTTAGAATATTCAATATGAATAACCCATTTGCTCTTGACTTGATCGAAAACGCATGATCGAAGATAGAAATACAAATTGGGATTGAGTAATATTTCTTCTTCATGTGAATATTTCGAGTAAGACGATATATCACGACCATCCGACTAACGTGTATCGATAACAAAGAGAACATTGCCAAATTGTTCGGTTCTAGCTCGATTTCGACTGGTGGAGGTGAAATAGGGAAAGGCGAGAATGTAAAATGCCTGAGCTGCGATTCGATATTGCTCAATCAAATCATCTGACAATTTAGCACCTCGATAAACAATCGTGAAACTTTTGTTGATATTATGGTCTCCTAATTCGTAGAGAAGAAGAGCGAATGGGTCAAATGTCAGCAGTTTACTTTGCCATATATCTTCATGTTCTTCATCCCCATCATCTACTAGGCGCATTACGTCATTCAACTTCTTGTACAAAAATGATTCCATGGAATAGAGATGTGTACAACACTTCCATATATGTTGCCGAAACTGTTTCTTGACATTAAGTAGCCAATGGGTCATCCATTCTCCTTCTTTTTGTTTGCCCGCCTTCTTAGCTCCAATGATAATACCTTTGGCAGCTTTTTCGACTATCATTTGACGAACGGTACCTTTGTCCAGTGGTTTTATACGCGAGAATTTGTAATGAAGAATGAGCGCATCAAGAAAGCGTCCTCTCCAAGAATGACCCGCGTTAAAGGGTACCGATAGTATCACTGCATGAGGCATGAATCTTTCTTCTCTCAATAGTGATTCTCCTCGATCATATTTAATCATTCTTTTAACTGGTCGTTGATTGTTCAAATTATTGCTCGAAATTTGCACGGAGTGTTTGAAATCGATATGATAATCAACGAGAAGTGCCTTCGATTATTTCTTCATATATGCTTCTTCAATGATCGCTGCTTCAACATCGGAATAAGAACATCATTCTTCCGACTCAGAACGTAACCATGGATTGGAATTCGATTTCCACATCCATTCAATGCATTTCCGTTGACGAGATACGTGAGCTGCCATTTTTCTCTACGTTTATACAAATGAGTCCATTATTTACTTTCGATAACACTACCAAAGAGCGAAAAACACTTTATGTCCACACAGCAATTATTGAATAATCACAAACGAGAGGAGAGATCAAATATTGCTCTTGATTAATTCAGTCCAATATGCATTTCTGCTGGTTTGCAAAACTATTAAATGAATCATTTTACAGAACGAGCGCAATCATCATTCACCTATGCAGGAGAAACTTTTGATTATTCATCACTTTCATAAAAAGCTGTGCAAACATGCAATGATTCTCAACAACATTACTAAATTGACTAAAATAAAGAACGAGCCCAATAATCGTTTTCCACGTCCATGGATACCATTCTTCCAACAATCACTAATATTGATATGAATGCGATTTCGAGCACCCCATCACAAACTAATGTAGAGCATTGGCAATCGTCTGACTGCCGTGGTACTCAACCATCTTATCTCGCACCAGCCTACAACCAACCAGACGTAATATTAGGGAGTCATGATGTTACTTTACCTTTACTTTACTAGTAAATAAGTAACTAAAGTAGTTATTTTACAAAAGTAAATAGTAACTAAAGTAACTAACTTTACAAAAGTAACCACCTGACTGATGCAGGTATGGGTGTGGGTGTTTCTGAAGAGAAAACGAATACCCACACCCACACCCCTTCACTTGACTGTATATATTAGTCGTACGAGCGATTCACTGAAAGCTTTTGAAGTTTGCCATTTTGTTTACAGATGTCTTAGTAAGAGTTATATCAGTTTTATTCAGTACACAAGTAAAGCATATTTTTTGCACAGAAGTCTTTAATGCTTCAAATTGCTAATGCATAAAATGCACGATCGTCATAGTACGCTTTTCTTTCTTCTCATCAGTCTAATACCGATAAAAGTCCTTGCAAACTCTGCCTTATACATGCTTGATGGGCGGACATGAATGACAAAGCTAAATATTTGTGGACAATATGTGATTAAGGAAGTTTCTATTAAAATGTAGCGTTGCCAATCATGACGAATATCTGTACACTCAAAGTTTAAGACAAATATAATTTGCGGGAGCGATGAAATAACCATGATTACAGGCAATAGATACAATTTCTTTTGTTTTTGCAATTGTTTGGATAAGACTTGACAGAAAGTTTCTTTGTTATTGCCTCCAGTTTTGGCGCGACTTTTAGCGGCTAGTACAATGAGGAATGTGACCGAAACAATTTGAATTAGGAGCGGTACAACATGATGGATAATGACATTTATTCGATTGTACAACAACTAGCCTGGACAATTAAAATTTGTGACACAGATGAGGGCACTCGAATTTTGTTCACTTGAATCAGCTGCAATAGTAGTATAATGGATAAATTCATGTACATACATTCCAAAGAGCATCACGATTACTATTAGACTCGGCAAACCGCTACGGATGACTTTCTGATTACTGCCATCGTCGGAAATAATACTGAACATAATCGCTCAACGCTAACCAAGCTTATCAACCAATAATTAATACGACTGATACAGAAAGGAGTGGTGATACCGATTTACACATGTTTAAACTGACCATGTTGTTGACAAACAATGCAGCGCCTCCAGACAGAATCAAGATGACTTTTACAAACAGGAGAATCAGCGAAATCATACTATTAATCGACATGATCAACAAATAATCACCAACGCCAACTTGACGTGGACTTCGCGGATTAAAGTTTTCCCTAGACTGAAAGGATGGAGTCTAGAAACCGAAATTCACCTGTGTCTGTCTGTCTGCAACACTTGGTACAAATGACCATGTGCATTGTACAAAGTACCATAGTCTTGGTATAAGTGACCATTTCCGTGGTATAAGGGGTGTGGGTGTGGATATGGCTACACTTGTCGGTGTGGGTTGTTAGGTGGTGATATGAATCACTTCCTTTTTTGTTCTGATCATTAAATATGGATGTGATCTTCTTTCTTCTTTCTTACTGTTATAATATATGTGTCATTCTTTTCTGTCGTACATATATATCACTTTCTCTTTCTGTTCTCTAGCTAGGTATTCCCCTATACTTATATTCGTTACATATTTCCCAATACTTTGCCTGCTAGAATTTTCCCCTAAATCTTGTACGGATATTCCCAGCATAGCGGTTTGTTCATCATCCTATATATAACTGTGATGATTCTTTAATAAACGAGATAAATTGGCAGTGTGAAATCAATTTTCATCTATAACATATTGAAGTTGGAAAACATAACATAACAGGATATAGATGTCGGTGTTACTCTTCTTATAATCGACACACACCCTGCTGTAGATATCATGAATATGTAAAAAAGACTTATTTGCCAATTATTTCAATGATTATAATGATAAGAATGTTAAATTAATAAGAACGAATTAAAAACAATGAAAAATAATGAGCAAATTGCAACAATGCAAATAAATAATAGAGCACACATAGAAAAAAAGTCTGCTCGAAATGCAGAATTTAGAGAGTTCATTACTTTGGGCGTCGATTATCCTGCACAACAATTATAGTCTAAGAGAGATTTTGCACTTTACGTATTTTGTATCAGTTGAATGAGGCTAGAGAGCATATGTGAGTTCCACATTTCAGCCCCAGAGGGGCTGCGTTAACAAGCTTTTTTTGATCCAGTGTAATGCTCTATTGCTTCGATAAAATTAGGGTAAATTATTGAAGCATTGGCAAATAAGATGAAAGTTGAAAGTGAAACCACTAAACCCTCATTTTCAAGTTTGGATTTCAGCCAGTTTATGAAAACCAAATGTGGCATACAGCGAAGCTGGACCTATGGAAATTATCTGATCTCAGTATTATTCAGTCTCTTGTTCATGACTATTTTGACACTCGTCTTAGTTCGTCTTGAATTGCAAGAAAACAACTCTCAGATGCCATCCCACGATCGAGACTTATGCATCTACCTTCTCGTTGGAACGTCTTTTATTGCTTATGAGTCCATGTATTTGTTGTTGTCTATGTTTCATCATCTTTAGTACTGTTTCTGACAGAGAAATATCTTCATGTTCACTCTTTCACTGCATTATCTATTGTTCATATTCTGTTGTTATGCGTTACAAAGCTTTCAATTCTTCCCGTGTATTGTCTATTGAAATGAAATTTTCGCAGTAGATCGTCAAGTATTATTTGTAGTTGGGTAGCGCAAAAAATGGACAGGACATGTCGATATCCGGTATTGGGCATGAAGTAAACAAAAACAATGCACTGTGAGTTTTTTCTCTACATAACATTTCTGGGTCTATGACAATTGTGTGTAAGACAATTATGAGAACAACGATCATGTACACATCAATTATATGCAAAGCATCAAGACTTTGAAAAAATGAATTAATCATTGTACTACTAGATACTGCTTATATATGATAAAGATAGGACTTCATAATTTTTGTAAACATGTTGAACACAAGTGACAGTTTATTTAAGTTCCACTAATTATATAAAAAATAAAAAGAATATATGAATGGAATTGTTGTTGGAATCTCAAAAAAAATCTTAAAAACGACAATCTCAAAGATGCAAAATGTCGAAATGTTTTATTTCGAAAATAATGTCATCTCGAACGAGAGGTGGTAAAGACTTTGGAAATAGTCACTTCTCCCTGAGTCTTATATAAATTGGTTTGTCTCGAACTAAAATTCTTGTCAAAGGACTTTATTTGAAGTGGTACCCACACATGGAATTTTCGGTGAGCAAAGTGACATTATTCTGAAATATTGCTATTGCTGTTATTGTAAAGCAAAATAGATTTTCTCGAAATTTTTCAATTCGACAGTCGGGCACATTACCTGTAAATGATTATTTTTCCTTAAACATCTTTACAAGACGTGAGAATAAGAAGTTGTCACTCATTTGGTAATATAGAAAACTTAAAAACGACTGCTCAAACATTTATGCTACAATTGTTCATTGATTTGTTCATCTAGATTTATTTTTGTTATTTTTCTGTACTTTTATCTGTGATGATGGGTGTTCATTTTTTGACAATATATATTTATTTGCACATAACGGATTGTACACACAATTGTCTGCACACAAGTGTTGTGTTTCCAACATTTTTGAACCTGATACGAGTTTATGATCGAGATGTTAAGCAGGCTCTGTCTGTCGTTTTAAAATTTGATCGTATAGTTACAGAAAATATTTGTTTTACATATTACTATTTCAAATTAGCCTTACACACGTTGATTGATTTAACTAATTTTGTGAGCTGCTACGAAATCCTACATGGTAATCAATCATGCAGGGAGGAACAAATCGATCAGAATGCTTTCACTTTTGTTTCTGTCAAAATAATAATAAATATCGAGTAGAGTACAATAAAAACGAATGTGATTCACATTATATAAATTAAAAAATATGAACTACTTCGTTTGAAGACCAATGATGAATTGTCAAAAATTGCCTATGTGTGCAGCTATAGTAACTTGCGTTCTCTGTATTGAGTCATTGTGTATGTGTCATATTTTTTCTTCTTCTTGCATAATTTCTTATTCTTCGTTGAAATTTTTTTTCTTTCTTCTGGGAGTAGTGGGAGACAAATGCCTTTTTTTCTTCCTGTCAATGTATTACCTTTATATAAAACACGCTGTCGTGTATCGTATGGTTGTTTTTGGCTGTTCAAATGTAAAAACTCTATTTGTATTTCTCTGTACGGCTTTTACATACATCTTCACAGTAATACTATGACGGTACGCATAGTGTCCTATAATTTGTTAGTACAGATCTATGCTGAGGAGCCCGGATACTATGTAAAGTCACGACCTGAATTTCTTACAACTCGATATCGATGGGGCTTAATTCGATCTCAGTTACAACGAGAGATTCGCCTGCATGAAAATACAATAATCTGTTTACAAGAACTTGGCAATACTATGTTACCCAAATTCAATAAATTGTTCCGTCAAATGAATTATAAGTTTTATCATAGCCTCTACGGTAATCGGTACAATGATTATATGGGAGTAGGCATAGCATTGCCAGCTTCAATGCAGTTAATATCTACCGATTTTATCAGTATTGGAGATTGTTTACGTTCGACTATGGAACCACATGAGAAACAGACTGGTTTCTTCGCATGGTGTCATGATTTATGTGAATTTATTCTAGCCAGATGTAAGAAGCCTACAATCGATCCTTGGAATGTCGCTATATGCAGAAATAATACGCTCATTTGTTTACAAGTCATAATCGACGATAAACCTCTATATATTGGTACATATCACATGCCCTGTCTCTATAGCATACCGGACACTATGATAATACATTCTTCGATGGTGAAAGATCTTATGTTTCAAATGGCGGCTGGTCATCCATTTATTCTAGCAGGTGACTTCAATTTCAAACCTAATGAGATTCCTTATCGCGTGATAACAGAAAAAAGTTATCTTAACCATGTACGATTACCGAATTCGAACCAATATGAAGTATCTTATCGACCGAATGGTGAACAGATATTGAAAAGTGCCTACTGCGAAAAAAATGGTACTGAGCCCAACTACACAAATTTTGCTTCAACATCACAAACGCCAAACTTTTGTGCTACACTTGACTACATATTCTTTGCTGGTAATCTTCATGTCAATAAAGTGTTAGACTTGCCAGATCATCCAACAGGTGAATCTTATCCAGATGAGACACATCCATCGGATCATTTAATGATCGCAGCATCATTTCAACTTTTGTAAACAGTTCCTTTTTTTGGAAAATTGTTATTTGATCAATTCAAAATATTTGCATGTTAACATCAGTTTTTTAATCCTATGATTTTCAACATTGATCAATGAAAAAAAAATTCGAAACTCATCTAGCAGGAATATTGCTGAAGCAACGTTTTCCAAAAGGATATGTAAGAATGATGAAATTGATGAGCATCTATATGGTATATGAAGTACAGATTATCCGATATTGTATTTGAAAACATGATTCTAGAAGCATGAATTTCCAATGATTATCTTGCCGTATTATAAGGGAAGGTTCAGTTCGATATCCGACTCGAGCCGTATCGAGTAACTTCGATCGAAAACCAAACTTCTCAGTATAAGCTCAAATGTGGAGCTCATACGACAATTGTTCTTCTAGTTTTCGTTGATATTATTTTCAAACCAACATTCTTCTTTGAATTTCTCAACTAACGAGCAAGAAAATGAACAAAATTAAGTAATAAAAAGATCTGCACGAATAAAGCTTTCAGCGAAATTTCTATTGGATTGCATGATGGAGCCACTTTGCCCATCATAAAGAAATCTTACATGTCTCAAATAGCCCATACCGAAGCCAAAAATTACAGTCCTCGCCACAAGTTTTGGGACACAAGAATGACTGTTCGAAAATGTCTTTCCTTACATCAATTAAAGTTTTTATCTAAGATAAACAAGGTCATGGGAGTGCGGATGTGAATGTAGCCGTGTGGGTGTAGGTGTGAGAACAGAGAACAACTACATCCACCCACAACTACGCAAACCGCACCTCACACCCACACCCACACGCCGTCCCTTGAGCAAGGACGAAACCGGTCGTAAGTAGCTTGGAATTACTTTTACAAAACACACCCACACCCACCCTTGTCCTTCATTTAATATTTGTGATTGATGGAAAAATAAATCTCTTGTAAAATCTTCTATTGCATCGCTTGGCCTAAAATTCATTCATTTTATTTTAAGTTTTTATTCCCTTTCAGAACGGTATTTGCGAATAAATCCATAATTTCGTTTTTCGAAATATTGAATAACAGTACCACGATAAGTTTTTTTTAAATCAGTTTTTTCATTATTCGAGATAGAAGTAGTTTCATCCTTAACGAATTTATTATGTATTATAATTAAAAAAATGTTATTTAATTACCATGTTATTACAACTATTTAATTGGTTCGATAAATCAAAATTGAATGATGTGATTTCCATCAGTAGTTATACTTTAAGATCAAAAATGAATTATCTAATAGAAACAAATTTAAAAAACAATTAAATTATGCAAGTTTTTTTCTTTATAGAATCATGTTACGAGAAACAGATTCATTTGTTTAAAAAACAAACCAGTAAAAGCTATAAAAGTGTTCTTTTAAATAAACAAAGAAGAATTGTCATTTATTGTTCGTGTATGATTATTCAATAATTTCAACAATTTGTCTTCTCATATGACTTATTTTTATTTTCCATGGTCCGTTAATCAAAAAATATCCACAAATTTTTTCCGAAGAGATATTTTCATCATGATGTTTATTTTTGAAGAATTGATGCAATAAGTTTTTGGTGGTATAAAATGTTTGTTTTTGATTTCCTGATATAGAATTAAATAGATTTATTTATATAGAAAAGAATTATTTTGTTTTAACATTCTTTTACAGCCAATGTTCCTAATAAGAACAGTTTTTTTGGAGCTGTCTGTAATTTCTTTTTTTATCAACTCATTTCTAATAATAATAAAAAACTTTTACATATTTGAGTGCAGAAATGTCTGCCGCATCGAATGGTGTAAAAATTAGCTAATTATCTCGAAAAATAATTAAGTAATTAGCGGTAGTTTGCGAGTAATTGAATTTGTTCTTATTAGGAGCACTGTTCCTAATAAGAACAACAAGTGAAAAAAGTGTTCCTAATAAGAACACTCTATGTAAAATACATAGAAATTGAAATATTTTTAGTAAATCGACTTTTTTATTCTTAGAATAAAAAATTTCGGTAGACTTCTGGAACAAAAACTGTTCCTCATCAATCGATGCCATTAAATCCAAAGGTTCAGATTTTTACAATTTGTAATAACTGAGTTATTACATTTTTAAAATTTCATCGCCTGTTCTTATTAGGAACACTGTTCCTAATACGAACAGTCAGCGAAAAAATGTTCCTAATTAGAACACTCTATGCAAAATACATAGAAAATAAAATATTTTTAGTAAATGAACTTTTTTTATGTCTAAACTAAAGAATTTCTTTGTGAGTCCGTCACAAGAAATGTTCATTGACTAATGATACATTAACTTCCAGCGGTTCAAGATAAATAGACTTTTTATGTTGTAAAAATGACATCAATTGGAAGCTGTGATATTTCTATTACAGAATAAGATTAAAATTAATTATCATAACTAATCCGTGTTATTAGATCGATCTAAACTATGTAACCTTGTAGTGTATTTATAATTTTTTTCTTTTAATTTCACTTCTTTTGCTATAAAAGATTGAGTAAAATTTTATTAAAAACTGCGTCCTAAAAATGTCAAAAAAGTCAATATATTTTAACCACTCGATCATATGTTATTGATGATTTCTTAACGATATTGTACGTCCATCTACAGTTCTCATTTTCGAATTTGATTTGTAATTATCCAGTGTACTTCCTGGTACACCATATTTGCTCTTTATCATAGATAAAGTGGCATCATTTTTATACTCCGGAATACAATTATTCAAGTGTCTAGAATATTTTTTTCTTTTATATTTCAACAAAAGATAAATTTCATTCATGTGAGCAAATAAATTGTTAGTAAGGAATAATTAATTTAAGATAACACTTGATTTAGAAATAATAGAATTCGTAATGTGAGCTGATATTCTATTAGTTGAACATTGGTATAGTTTTCAGAAATTTAATAAATGAAAAATGTCATTAAAATAATGAAGCGCAGAGAAAAATTGATTTACTTCTTTATTAGCGAATGAAATCGAAATTTTTATGAAATTATTCCTATAATTTTGCCAAAAAAAAAGGTAAATTCATTATATCAACGGGAATAAAATGTTCGTTTTATTCAATTAAAATGAAATACTGCAATTTTCATGTCGAGTTGATCATAAAAAACGTTATTTTTGTCGTGTTTTCCTATAAAATTCATGAAAGTCAGGGAATTTTTTTTCATTTATTAACTTGATGAATTGTATCTCATTTGCCAAAAAATTTTAAATACAAATTTCCCTTACGAATGGTCTGATGTCGAAGAAATCATAATATTCTCAATTTTTTTTCATTTAAAGCTGACAGTAAATAATTGTAATAATTGTAGCAATGCTAGAATCAAATAAATTTCGTATCGAGTCAACGTCAAACATGTATTTACTGATACTGGACGATTTTCACAAGATATATAACATATTCAATAGATATTGATGAAGTATTCACGTATTTTCGTTGTCTTGATCATTCATCAACAGTGAATCCGTTATATATAGTTAATTTATCTGGCAAAGAAGCAGAAAATGCTAAAATTGAGTCTATTTGAACAGAACTATGTTGAAAAGTTCTATTCAAACTTCAAAAATTAATTCGCTCCCGAACAGTCATTTTTATATCATTGTGATACACGATAAGATAACTCTGTTTACCCTGAACCGCTGGAAGTTAATACATCATTAGTCAATGAACATTTCTTGTGATGGACTCACAAAGAAATTCTTTAGTTTAGACATAAAAAAAGTTCATTTACTAGAAATATTTTATTTTCTATGTATTTTGCATAGAGTGTTCTAATTAGGAACATTTTTTCGCTGACTGTTCGTATTAGGAACAGTGTTCATAATAAGAACAGGTGATGAGATTTTAAAAATGTAATAACTCAGTTATTACAAATTGTAAAAATCTGAACCTTTGGATTTAATGGTATCGATTGATGAGAAACATTTTTTGTTCCAGAAGTCTATGGAAATTTTTTATTCTAAGAATAAAAAAGTCGATTTACTAAAAATATTTCAATTTCTATGTATTTTACATAGAGTGTTCTTATTAGGAACAGTGCTCCTAATAAGAACAAATTCAATTACTCGCAAACTACCGCTAATTACTTAATTATTTTTCGAGATAATTAGCTAATTTTTACACCATTCGATGCAGCAGACATTTCTGCATTCAAATATGTAAACGTTTTTTTATTATTATTAGAAATGACTTAATAAAAAAGAAATTACAGACAGCTCCAAAAAAACTGTTCTTATTAGGAACATTGGCTGTATTGATGAATAATTAATCATTCATAATGCAATGTCTTTCATTTACATCAATTACACGATTGATCGTCGAAGACGAACACAAAACATAATTGATGAGTTGATCAATTTATCGCTATTTATATTCATTTTTCATTTCTTCGTACCACATCTACATTTATTTTAACTCTTACTTTTCAATATGTCTTAATAAACTAGTTATATATTCAAATTTTCAAATATATCAATGAAAAACCAGCATTGTAATTAATTCAAAACATTATTTTTATTTTATTTTTCTTATTTAAAATATTGTAAAGTGAACAGTAATTGTTCTAACAAAACATACAAAAGTGAAATGAAATAATAAAAAAAAGAAACAAAATATATTTTTATTATCTAGAAAATCGTACTTGTCTTTCTGCTACAAGTGTTAACACGAAAAAAAAAACATCAATGATCCACCTCAAGAATCAATACAAGAGTTTTTATTATTGTTGATCACATTAAAAAATTTTACTTCTTTCACGTCAGAACAAAAGATAAATACAGGACGATTGACTTGTGTTGACTAATTAGTTTTCTTCGTTGTGCTGTCTCTACAAGACTTCAGAATTTTTTTTTTATTTCCACATGATTAGAGAGAGCATTGATTACTCTATTCATCTGTAAAGTTTTCTTTTGATTTATTTTATACTTTTATGGAAAAAAAATGAATACACTTCGAGAAGAAAGTTTTAAAAAAAACTTTTTTTTTTCTATGGAATTTTAGAGATATTTTCTTTGAGTAATCTGAGCAATTACAACGAATTGGACGAATGTATATCTTTTGTCTTGACACAGCTAGATAGAGAATTCACTTCTCTATCAAACTATTTCTCAGTTTCACTGAAATTCAGGTGAATTTCTGACAAATGTTTTTTGATAAAAATTCGATTATTTAGTTTTGTTCAGAACTTTTTAGTCGCGCAGCTACTCTAATTTTTTCATCAAGATATGAAATAAATCAAAAAATTCTGAAGTTTTGTAGATACGCAGCAAATTGAAGAAAACTAGTAAAAATAAAACAAATGCAATGCATGATATTGCTCTATAAGATAATGATACATGAGCATCGTAAAAGAAAAAAAAGACTCAATTTAATTTATAAAAAAAAGGGTGGGTGTGAGTGTGGTTCTACTCTACAGCGGTTACCACTTCAACACCCACACCCACACCCAAACCTGATGCACAACTAAGAAACATTGACAAAGCCTATAATTTGAACTGTTGAAGTTTGTTACACAATAGAAAAAATTCTATTTACTTGTGTAACTGTTAGATAAATTCGATCAGTCAATGGTGTAACAACAAGACGATCATTAAGACCCATATGTTCATAACCTATTTTACAAGAAAAACAAAAAAGAACATTAAAAGTCTCTATTGAGAACTATCGTTTTAAACCATATTCAAATTTTTCATTGCATTGCTGTAAAAATAAATTATCTTCTTTTGATAACCAATAAAAACGTAATTGACATTGCCATGAACTAAATTCAAGTTAGAATTTCTATAATATATATTCGATAAAACTTACAAATCATGAGGTTCATTAATACCATCACGAATTAAAATATCTACTGTATCACGAGTATGTACATCGATTGTAAGAACTGTTTCAAATTTATTATATTCATCTTATATAAAGAAAACATTGATGAAGGTAATATTTTATTCTAATCAAATTTTTTTTACTTGGTTTTAAAAATTTTCGCATTTCTATAACAATTTCTTCTATTTGAGAATTTAATTGTTTAACGTAAGTTTTCATTGCTGAACGTTGATTATGCTTAATTATTTTATCAAATTGACTGAAAATAAAATTTAAGAAGAATGGTACTTGCTAGTTTCAATGGATATTTGTATTAATAAAAAAAATTACTATTTTGGACCTTTTGAAACAGTCTGATTATAGCTATCCAATCTTACTTCAGAAGCAAATGTAGCTCAAAAAATGAGTGAATATTTTGTGACAAGATCTTCGCGTCATAGGTTAGTAAAGTAGAACGTTGGATGCATATTGTAAGATTCTCAAATTGAAAATATGTCAAAAATAGATCTCATCGGATCCCAAATATTTGGAGTTCGAATCGTATTCCTAAGTACAACGAAGCTTTTTAGTCTGAGTCTGATAATCGCTTCGAAGATACAAAATATTTTTCTATCGATTATTTGTATTCTGCTATTAATATACCCTAGATATTTCGCAAACATTTTTGACAATAGTCTTATAATAATCCAGTTATAATTGACTGTTCCTTCAAGCGTATGACACGTTGGGCCAGATTCAGAGTTGAACTTAGACTAATTAATAAAAAGGTCCATTATGGGTCAAATTATAGGCATTCATATATTAGTGCTAAATAATTTCTTTCAGAGTAAATTTTGCACTACTAATTATAGTCTTTTGATTTATATCTACATTAGAATAATCGATCTATATCTCTTTATTATACTTAAATCATAGAATTCTTTTCTTTCCTATAATAGATCTAAACTTAATCGGTATGCTATTCTACACAGATCACTTGATTAAATCATAAGATGTACTGATGAGTTATGAACACCTTGAAAAGAGTTCGAACTAATAACTTATTGATGCTTCCTCAAAAACACTAAGAAATCTGTGTCTCGAATTTCGATTTGAAACTTTCCATAGTGCCACGCCTTAATGAGAATAGTTTATTGTAAAAGCTTCAGATATTTCGATTGCTTCTATTATAAGATATGGCTATGATGAAAGCATATTTTCTTATGTCGCTCATATACAATGGCAAAGTTTGATGTTATTTTTGTAGGATAGGTGCAATAAAAAAAAATTAAAACTTTCACACCCAGTTAGCTTAGTATTCAGGAGGAGAAGCATAGTATTCTGTTAAAAAATAGAGTGTCTCGGCAGTATTCAACTATTAGTCGAAACTCTTTTCAGAATATTCATATTTCATTAGAATCTACATGAAACATATAGTCCCAACTCACAAATGTGATATTATTTTTTCTAAACATACTCTTCGATTTCCCATGTACTCCAAAGTTGATTTACAGCTAAAATAACCATTCCAATATATTTTCTCATCCATTCTAATCGATTTTGTTTAAAACGATAATAAAAAATAGCTTCTTTCGTTAATAAACGATTTGAATATTTCATTTCTTTTTCAATATTTGACATCCATATTTCAACTTTTCCATTACATTCAATTGGATTTAAAAAATTCATTTCTTCTTTTTCTAATGATATCATTGCTTTGGCATAAATAGAATTTTCTTGATTATTTAAATGTATTTGTTCATCAATTTGTTCATTTTGTTGCTTTTCTTTTGAAATTAATAATTTATTATAATGTATAAAATTTAATGATGCAATATTATCAAACATTTTTTGTAAATATTCTTGAATATGATTTGGATTTAATGATCCAATAATTGAAAGAAGTTCATCATCAGATAAAAAATAAAAACGTGGAAATAATTGACGTTTCGTATTTAAATATTCATTTAAACTTTTTTGAATTTTTTCAATAAGATTTAATATTGATTTTAATTCATCATATCGACCAGGATGTGTACAAGCATCTTTAACTAATGAATTTCTTGATGTTTCTAAAATAATGAAAATAAAAGAACACAAGGATTCATTTAAAATATATGAAATATACCAAACATTATCTTTCGATATAATTTATCAGCTGTATCAAATCGTTTAGCATCTTCACCAAATTGTAAATTAGAACCAATAAATATATTTTCAAGATACATCCATTTTTGTTGTACAATTGCCCATAATTTAATTACATCAGAAATTAAAGATAATATTCGAATCCATTGTTCAACTTGTAAAAGATAAATACCAACGAAACGTGATGTTACTATACCTTAAAAAGAATTGTGAAAACAAAATAATACATAAAAATAATAATTCAAGAAAAATTTTTAAAAATACTATTAAGAAGTAATGTTGAATCTTCAAGTGCTTGAAGAATATCATCAACACCAGTTATAATAAAACCACGTTCTTGTTCAATATTTGTACCTAATGTATGACGATAATGCTTATGGATTTGAAAACGCATTGTATCCCATTGTTGTTGAATATCATTAAGATTCTTTTCAATTTGCAATTCTTTAATAGCTGTTTGTAAAATACCTAAATGAAAAATTGTTCAAAATCAATATTTATTATTTTATTATCTCTATGGTACAGTGAACATCGATGTCATTATAATCAGTACTCTCAGTGGACCGTGTGTC
>CAJNSZ010001010.1:24874-39365 GCA_905329745.1 Rotaria sp. Silwood2 | reverse complement strand
ATGAAATTGATTTTGATAAAGAAAATCCTAATAGTGCTGATAAAGTCTATAGAGAATATGCTATTCAAAAAAATTACAAACCATTAAATATAGATGAAAATCAATATGAAAAATTAAAAATTCCAATATGTAATGAACAATTATCTTCATTAGTTGTAAAAAGTACATTAAATGCAATAAATTATTATTCATCATTACAAGTCGAAGATGGTCATTGGCCTGGGGATTATGGTGGTCCGTTGTTTTTATTACCCGGTGCAGTAATAACAGCTTATATAACGAAATTTGATTTTACAGAAGAACAAAAATATCAAATGATTAAATATTTATTTAATCATCAATTAAGTGATGGTGGATGGGGAACTCATATTGAAAATAAATCAACTATGTTTGGAACTGTTTTAAATTATATATCATTAAGATTATTAGGAATTCAATTTAATGATCAAAGAATACAAAATGCTTATGATTTTATTCAACGAGAAGGTGGTGCGATGTATGCACCAAGTTGGGCAAAATTTTGGTTATGTGTATTAGGTGTTATGCCATGGGAAGGTGTTAATTCATTATTTCCAGAATTATGGTTATTACCTGAATGTTTACCTGTTCATCCTTCTCGATATTGGTGTCATTGTAGAATGGTTTATTTACCAATGAGTTATGTTTACGCTAAAAAAATTGTTGGAGAAATATCTCCACTTATTAAACAATTAAGAAATGAATTATATGTTGACAAATATGAAAATATTAATTTTAGCAAACATCGAAATTCAATTAGTTCATTAGATTTATATAGTCCTCAAACAAGTTTATTAAAAATTTTAAATTTTTTGACAAATACTTATGAACATATATATAATCGTAAATTACGTAATAAAGCAAGTGAATTTCTACTAAGTTATATTGAAGCAGAAGATGAACATACAAATTATATTGATATTGGTCCTGTTAATAAATTTATAAATATGTTATCAGTATGGTATTCAAAAGGACGTCAAAGTAAACAATTTGAATTACATTTAAATCGTGTCAATGATTATTTATGGTTAAGTGAAGATGGAATGAAAATTCAAGGTTATAATGGTTCACAATTATGGGATACTGCTTTTTCAATTCAAGCTATTTTAGAAACAGGATTAACAGATTTATATAAAAATTGTCTTTATTCATCTTATTCTTATTTGGATATAAGTCAAGTTTTAGAAGATGTTAGAGATAATGTTAAATATTATCGTCATATATCAAAAGGTGGATGGCCATTTTCAACTAGAGATCATGGTTGGCCAATAACAGATTGTACTGCTGAAGGAGTTAAAACAACATTATTAGTACATGAACAATTATTTAATTGTCCTCGTACAATAACATATGATCGTTTAGAATATGCTATTAATTTTATTCTTAGTACACAAAATAAAGATGGTGGATGGGCATCATATGAACTTAAACGTTCAGATTCTTGGATAGAATGGTTAAATCCTGCTGAAGTATTCAAAGGTATTATGATTGATTATTCATATGTTGAATGTACTTCTGCTTGTATACAAGCATTATCAAAATTTCGTTCAAAAATTCATTTTCCTAATCATAGACGAGAAGAAATTAATGTTGCAATTGATCGTGGAATTGAATTTATTAAAAAAAGTCAAAGATCCGATGGAAGTTGGTATGGAAGTTGGGCTGTATGTTTTACATATGGAACATGGTTTGGTATTGAAGGTTTAATTAGTGGTGGAGAATCAATTGAATCAAATGAAATAAAAAAAGCTGTAGAATTTTTAGTATCAAAACAAAATTTTGATGGAGGTTGGGGAGAATCTTATTTAAGTTGTGTTTATAAATCATATATTAATCATAAACAATCTCAAGTTGTTAATACAGCTTGGGCACTTTTATCGTTAATGTCTGCAAAAGCAGATCAAATTGTTATTCGAAAAGGAATTCAATTTCTTATTAATAAACAATCTTCAAATGGAGATTGGAATCAACAAGGAATTACGGGAGTTTTTAATGGAAATTGTATGATTAGTTATACAAATTATAGAAATATTTTTCCTATTTGGGCTCTTGGACGATTTATTAAAAATAATTATATACGACAATAAACGTTTTTTTTTTGTTTTTCATTTCTTATGGATTTAACTGTATGAATTTGCGTTTTTCTTTTAAATAAACCGAGAATATTTTAATATTTAAATATAATTGTTAAGATAAATGACGCAAGTAGAACATATCATTATCGTATGATCTTAAATATGAAAGAAAACGCCCAATAGATATACGAGAAAAGTATATCATCAGATATTAAGAAGATTATTTTATCTTTTCAGGAAAGAGAAATAAAATGTTCTATAAAAGAAGATTATACATAGAAATATTCATTGAAATATTACTCAGAAAAAAATAATAAAATACTTTTGTAGTAATAATGTACTGGATTTTATTCTTGATTATATTTATAATAATATTGTATATTATTCATAAAAACCGAATAAAATTATCAAACAATGATTCAGATATGAAATATGATCATGCAATAATTATGGGTGGAAGTATTGCTGGTATGACAACAGCTGCTTATTTATCAAAATATTTTAAACGCATAACAATAATAGAAAATGATGATGTTTTAAATGAAATATTAATGAAATCAAAAGATAAAGAATTATTAGATTATCGTTGTAATTTAAAATGTTCAAGTTCATTAGGTCGTTCAGGTGTTACACAAAGTTATCAAATACATGTTTTACAAGGTGAAGGAAGTAATATTTTATTTAAATTATTTCCAAATTTAAAAAATAAATTATTAAATGAATATGGTGCTCGATTATGTTCATTAAAAAATGATTTTAGATTTGTTATTGGTGATGTTTTATTAAATAAATATTTAACTGAAGATCTTTATTGGTTTTGTATTGATCGTTTTACATTAGAAACGGTTTTAAGAAGAGAATTATGTTCACAATATGATCAACAACAAATTAAATGGATATCTAATACGAAAGTAACACAATTAATTGTTAATCAATCAAATAATTCTGTTCTTGGTGTTAAATGTCGATCAAAATTAAATTCAGATTCACAAATGGATTTTTATGCTGATTTTATAGTTGATTGTACTGGAAGATATTCTTCATCTACAAAATGGTTAAAACAATATTTTAATTTAATTATTCCAACAGAACAATTACATATTGGAACTGGTTATGTTTCATTTGTTGGTGAAAGATTAAAGACAGGAAATTCAACATTAGACTCAATACATGTTGGTGGAAATGCAGCTCATGCACCAAATCATAATAAAGGTTTTCTTACAACACCTATTCGACAAATAAAAAGTTCTGATCCAAATTCGTTAGGATTAATATCAAATTTTGCTGTTTATTGTGTAAATTCTGAATATCCTCCAAATGATTCATATGAAAATCTTTTAGAATGGATAAAAGAACATCTTCCGATTGATTATTATTTAATATTAAAATCAACAAAACTTTTAAGTCCATTACTTCCATATCGACGTGCTTTTGATGATCGAAAACATGTTGAATTATTAGGTCGAAAATGGCCTCGAAATTATGTTTTAGTAGGAGATTCAATGTGTGTATTTAATCCAAAAAATGGTCAAGGAATGACTCATGCATGTAGACAAGCACAACAATTAAATGAAGTATTTAAAGAAAAATATCAATTAAAAGATATTTCATTTATTTATAATCGTCGAGCTGCATCAATAAGTGAAGAATGTTGGCTTGGTTCAACAACAAATGATTGGGCTGTACCAACATTAAAAGTAATTAATATTGATAAATATGGTACAATGAAAATTTATCAAAGAAGTGAAGATTCAACATCAATTTATCCTCAACCCAAAACACCTTTATTTATGCAATTTTTACAATGGTATACTTATTGGCTAATTAAATGTGCTGCACAATCGGGAGAATTAACAACTGCTTTTATACATGTTGTTTTTCAAGAAAAATCTCCATATTCATTATTACAACCAAAATTCTTTCTTAAAATTCTTTATGCTTCTCTAACAAATTATTTTAATTTAACAAAATTTTTCGACTAATTTTTGTTTTCTTTGTTAATAAAAACAAACATTTGAATAGAGTGATATTTAACCTACACATTCTATATGATGTTAAGATCTGACTGATGAAACACGTCATAATAACCGCATGTTGACATATGATTTGAAAAGATTTCTTATCAAAAATAAACAAACTTACTTGAAATATTTGTACCAAAAGAATCATACGATATGGTGTGATCTTCGTCTGTTTAAAACAAAAGTGAACTTTCACGCGGACTTTTTTTTTTAATTTTATTATTTATTTATATCAACTTTACCTTATCTTTTATCTTTAGAAATTCATAGAACATAAGAAGTACATAAGTAAATGTTCAGAGAAAAATTGAAGAGATTATAAACATGAGTTGTTAACAAAATCAACCATTAAAGCACTTTACACAGATCATTATAAGAATATACTCATCGAAATTATTAAACAATTATACTCTAAAATGTGTCCTTCAACATGCTCGAATACTCAACAGTTACGAGCTTTTTTCATAATTTATGATTATTCTAATCGTTAGAAAATTGGCATACTTGAAAATAGGTTATCTAATATATATAAAGAGAACTTTTTTTTAAATATTTACAATATTTTCTATAAGAACAGTGATCAAACACATAACAAATATATAGTGAAAAAAATCACTGATCTATATATATGTTGTGATCACAATTAGAACTCAGCCCATTTCTAAATTCGTCCAGATAAAACTAAAATTCCAATATTGATCAAACAAAATTCAAATATTTTGTTGATGAATGGAGAACATGAAAAAATACAAACAATTTGAGTATGAGAAAGTGGAGATGATAATGAGAGGGACGCTAGAGTAACGAGAATGTCGAATAATTGTAAAAGACGATTTAGATGACAGGAACATGAAGAACCGGATAAGACCAGATTATCAATAATATTCCTACGCTCAATTTTCTTTCGCTTCAGACAATCCCATACTCTAATCGTTGATCTTTCTTCAACTTATTTTGTTCATCAAAATAATATTTCAGTTTCATCTTATTAAAATTGAAATTCTGACTTTTTTTAAAATGATTTTGGACGATATTAAAATTTCAAGTTTGCCTAGAAGAAATCAGCTCAAGAAAAAAGTCACGAAATAAAACAATTCTATGATTCGATCTTTTGTTTTATCTATCTATCTGACTAAATTGAGTATTTTTGAGAAGTAAACATTTGAAAAGGTATGATGGATAAAAAAAATGCCAAACTTCAGATAAAGCTGACCGAATTCAGTTTGAATCCAGGTGTACAATCATTAGATTAATTCTGTCTGATTCGGGTATTATAAAACATTGTTAAGTCAAAATGCGCTGCATGAATTTGTACTTGTACTGAATGCTACCATAAAAGTGTGTTATTTCTAAACACTAAAACTGAAAAAAGTTAATTTGAATGTAAATTTATTAATAGAATAATTTTTTTGTAAGATTGGTTTACTCCTACGTTATAATAAGAATATTTTTACATACTATTCAAATGATTATTATAAATTATAAAAAATTTCGTTTTAGAAATCAAAAGAGAAAAATATAGCTTGAAGTTTTTCTTTTCTGCTATCTTTGTTTTGTGACTCTTGAACAATTTTTAATATTAAAATTTTGTATTTTGCATAGAGTCAATGATATAGTTACTAAATTTTTCACTCTCAATGTTAAACTCATTTTTCGATGAAGTTAAAACCATTTTCTGCTTTAATCACCATATAAACTTCAATAATACTTGTATCATTAATGCCTTTATCAATGTTAGATCGTTGATTAACATAAAAAACGATGTCATACTGATGGCATTGGCAATATAAATATACAAGAACACGAGGAAATATTTCAAAATGCTTTCGTGTTGTGAAAAAGCATTCGAAACCAATGAAAATATTCTTTCTTCTAATGATTCTACTGTTGTTACTTTTTACAATAACCTCGATAATGTGTCTTTGAACCAGGGACAATGAAACGAATAAGAAAATCTCAATTCGATTCGATTCATACCACAAAAGTTTTACTTAAGTTTTAATATATCTATATGTTAAATCTATTGTTTTAGAGAAATTGATAATCTCTAAAGCGAAGCTACAGTACATATTAGGACTTGGCTTTATGAAAAGAAATGTTGTTTTTCTTATCGATTTATGAAGGAAATAGTTTTTGAATTAACATAATTAACGGTGCAATAGGTGGCATTATCTACTTGGAGAAAGATGCACATATTAACAACAGGAGTATAGTAGCTTTTTATTTCAGTCGAATTCTATTTCAATTTCCTGATCGGTACTTCAGACAGTAATCTCTAAACTTGCTTGGATTAATTCCATAGCTTTGAAATTAGAAAATCATGATATTTGGCTTTTGAGTAAAGTTTTTCAAAGCCAGTTGTCCTGTCAATTAGTGAATCAAATATACGAGAGAGTGATAAATCATCAAATTTACAATTACTGATAACGGTACTGTTGATCATGTAATCGAAGAAGCAAATACTCGCGATATCATCAATATAACTCTATCCATGGGCGACTAAACGAATGCAAAACATCGGCAACTGCAGATACTGTAGTAAACCTAGAAAGCCCTAATATGTATGAGGTAAGATAAGTAGTCACGAAAGAAGCTACACATGAATCTGATTCCTCGAAAAATATCTATCTTAAAATAAATCAATAGAAGCTAATTTTTTCAATAAAATACAAGCAGTAGTTGAACTTGTAGACCTCTGATGCGCAAAGAGATTGATACAATTTACAACAGCACAAGATATAGAGAACATGAGACTATCTTGATATGAGATTTATTGTTTGCGTTTTAGACTTGCTCAAGGAATTACTCCTGAATCGAATAACGAGAGTTCAATTTCGACTCGGTTTCAGTCTCTGAACATGATTTGTTAATCTATAAAGTTCAGCAATTAGAGGTTAAATTGTATCGATGTTTGATTGGCGAGGAATGCAATTCACAAGAACAGAATATGATTTCAGGATTCGACGAGACAAAATAAATTGAAATGATAAATTACAAATTAAATTTGATGACGAATTTTTCTCGAAGAGCATTTAATAAGTCGGATAAGTCATTGGAAAATAGTAAAAAGTACATTTTTCGATTAAATATATTTGGAATAGAATGTTGTGCCTACATTTAATCTATTATTGTATTTAACAAGATCATGTAACACTTGCATTTCTGCTGATTTCTGTTTACCTTCAGATACTATTTTGAATGATGGTAAATTTGATTTCTTATTTCTTTCTCTAATGTTGTCGTTCGATAAAACATCTATCGGGTATTGTGGATACATTCTTCGTAGTCGTTGAAGGTTCTTTGGATTATATAGTGGTTTAAGCTCAGTTTCAGTTTTTTTTTAAATGTAAAGTATAAACGAAGTCTTCCAGTTCCTATGTCTTGATGATTGACATGTTGTGATGAAGCATTGATTGTTGATGACATTTACTTTTACTTTTTAAACTCTGTTTAATATTTTAGCATTGACTAATTTCCAGTCTTCATCTATTTCTTTTCCGTCTGACTTTATTTGCATACTTGTCTGAATTTTCGAGCTTTTTTATTTGACTGAAATTTTTCGGCTTCGTAAAGCGTTCATTGGTGGAAAAGAATGATAGAAACTTGTTCTCTGGCTTACCATCCATCACCTTTTAATAATGAATTCAATTGAAAGAACTTCTTAACTTTGTTAATAATCCCTCTGACTTGATAATAGAAGAAAATTAATTAAAAGAAAATACGTTAAAAAAATAGCGCAAAAAATGAACATACAAGTCGATCAGAAACATTGCTTTTAAGATCAATCATCTACAGTCATTTTTCGACATATTTTTATTTTCTATCATTTTCTATTTTCACTAATCAATCAAGTTTGTGTTTATTGATGTGAATCTCAGGAGCTGATTTTTATGTTTCATTATTTTTATATCGACTTGAAGTAAATGATACTTCGATAAAGGGTAAACATAAATAAACAAGTCAAACTTATACCAACAACATACTTCGGATCATTCGTATATCTATAAGAATATTTCTCCTGATTCTTACACCAATTTATTTGATCTTAATGGATACAAGAAATTTTGATATATAATTGTCTTCATTTACAAAAAAACTGTTAGCGAAATCTCTACGCGATAGTAAAATGCGAAACATGATGTAGCTAGTCTGGTTAATCACAGGAAATTTCTTTAATTTCATCTATTTTGACACAGATTTTTTCACCATCCTTTTAATTAATCCTCAACAAATACAATAAGGAAAGTTAATTCATATATTATAAAGATATATTACTAATATACGATCTGGGACATGGCAGAAAGTAATATTACTAAGATGTCTGTTACAGTTAATGATAGTGTTTGACTTGAGTCATAAGAGATGAAGGTCTTCATTTTTATTCCTATACTTGAATACTTCTTTTGGATCGTGTTTCATAGTATCTCAACATCAATGACAAATAATAACATTAAAATCCAAACTAAACAAAGACAATCTAGTTGAACTCGAACATCTCAATGACTAGCACAATAATTACTGTTCCCTCCGTTATTGCTACATTAATTTATTGAACAAGACTGGTAAGAAAAATATTAATTGTGATCATAATAATATTATTTCAATTAAAAATTTATTTAGATATTTTCTTTTATTTGAATTCACAAAATAATATTTAGAAAATTGAATAAAAAAAGACTTTTAATCTTTATTGCTTTTAATTCATTGTGACTACATGTATTTCTCTTTGTTAGTTTCCAAGAATTTTTTATATTCAAGTTCATTTTCCGACATTGAACTAACCACGTTAGTATCAAGTTTTTCAATATTATCGAAAGATTTCTTTTCTAATGAAGTTTCTGTTGATTGTTTTTCATCTAATTTTTCTTTGATCAATTTATATACATTGATAATATCATTATCGTCCATTGTAATACCTATTTTAGGCCATTGATTTGTATCTAAAATAATATAATATTCTCGCCAATGACGACGAAAATCTGAATGCCACCAAACAGATGACAGTGCCATTCCCCACATTTTACATTTGAATATACTCAAATTACTCATTCGAAGTAATTCACATGATTTAATATCGCTATATTTAATTGTTTTATTTCCATAGGGAAAATAATACCAATGGATAATCAGATGATCTGAATAACATGTAACGAAACCATTCGAGATAATGGGCTGTTTAGAGATAATTGTCGACTTCATCGTTTATATTATCTTAATGCCATAAAGTAATAAGAAACAAATGTATAGGTTCGAGAATAAGAAGAGTTTTTTTTCTATCAAGAAAAAGCTTAACGAAGACAAACGTTAATCAATCTTTCTTCATTATAAATATTTACTTCATGAGTCATATCATACGACTCATCTGACATACAATATATATTGCGTTGTTCTTGTTTCACCAATTATAAGCCAACAATAATAATCATTATATTTGTGTCATTGAAACTTTTCTACTTTAATGCATAGTCATTAGTCATAATACAGGAATATACGAAGGTTCAAATTCAGAAATCAAAGAAGCATTATTTAATACTGGAAAGAGTACTAACAATAACCGTTGGAAGTGAGGTCACTAGACTCCAAGTCTTCATCTATCTAGAGATGCCGATGCTATATGTACCTCAAATGAAATGTCGAAAAAAATTATTGACTTATCACGAAAAACATGTGAATATGTGTTGATAAATACCCTCATTAATCCATATTCGAAATCGCTGAAAAGATATTAAATTGACAATACACTCATAAAGCATCTAGCTTTTTTTTCTGTAGAATTCAGTATCCAAAAAGATTGATAATGTGCTATGCTGTTTTATGTTGCAATATAGTGTTTTAAAAACTGCATAGGATTACAAATGTTTTCCAAAGCTACTGAATGAGTCAGTTTTTACTAAAATTTACTGTTATTGTTGTTCAATTTACTCAAAAATACTTCGTTATGGAATTTCATCACATAAAAAACTAGTTATCTTGTTATTTTTTCACTTATTTCAATATTTTCACTAAACTGCTTTATATTTTTTACGTAAGCTCAAGGTTAACATTCAATGTATCACTCCTAGATCACTCACTATACATAGTTAATTTCTGTTCTTGTTGTTCTTTTAATCACTCACTATCGTCCGTTACTACGCATCAAGTAATAATACTATGAGATACAGTGAAAAACCAAGGTATGTCTTTTTATATTTTGAAATTTCATAATCTTTTTATTATTTCAGCAGAAAATAAGATCAATATCTGTACAAAAGTACGAATTTGCATTATAAAAGAGGCTGAAAAGTTTTAAAGATAAGTTATATTGTTTCTCGCATGGGACAATGTGTTTCTATTTTTAATATCTGCCATTAATAATATTGAGCGTTCAAATAATTCAAAAATCACCGTCAAGTCATCAGTTTTCCATATATTTTGCTTGTATTGCTTCCAATTTGTCTGGTTCGATAGTTCAGCATTGAAAATGATCCCATATTTATAGACTGGAATAAGTTATATTAGATTTATTTTGTAGCTCATTCTCAAGTGTATGTATTTGAAAGAGCAATTATTCACTTTCGAAGAAGTACAAGGTACAGCACGGGCATTGCTTAAGAGTTTATTTGGGAAATTTTGAGTCGAAATACACCAAAAGTACCTTCTTAGGTTATCTATCCATATTATATGAGTTTAGCTGGTAAATATGTGAAACCGTTTTCTATTAATGAAGATACTTTGTGAATATTCCTATTTATGTTCAACTTGAAAGATGAATTCCATGATCAAATGTCTGCATAGTTAAGATTCAGGTGTTAACCTAGATATACACACAGAGCATCTCTTGATAATAACGCGATGAAAGAACGGACATGAGCTCATATCAAGACACCTGTTGAGATGTTCAATAATTGTTTTAGTTGAATAATAGTTGTCAACAATATAATCATCAGGATAGTTGTGAGGCTCGTCAGGACCAAGATTGGCACCACAAGAAACTATAGAATCATTTGTGAAGAATTCAATATATTCGGAAATTGCTTGTTGACTTTACTAAATAGATTTCGAAAATGTTGATAGTATTAAGTTTCATAATTGAAAAAGAAAAATTAAAACAAAGTTGTTATACAAGAATGTCTAATTATATAACAAAGATTTGAAGCTTCTCATATATTTTTACAAAAGTTTAAATTTTTACAAGACCTTGACAAATTGAACAATTAAGTTTTTAATATGATTCCTGTGGTAATGTTATGTATTTATAAGGTAAACATAGTTATTTATGTTCTTCCGTCGTCATAGCACACACTTATTTTTAGTTATCCATTGTTTCTAGAAGTTATTGCTTTATGAACTTATACATTTCCGTCATGAAATGTCTAAAATGTGAATTCCAAGCCTTATCTTAATGACAGTCCATATTGTACACCTGTATATATTCAAAAGCTTACCGTGGTGTTATATCGACACTTGAATGTTTACTTATTCGCTTTTTAACAGATGAAGAAATTGCTCTGGTCTTATTGCCACTCATATCATCTATTGATAAATCATGCGTTTTCTTAAGTAAAGAAGAATTAATGAACGAATTCTCTCACCTGATTATATCTCAAACAATGTATGCACTCCGCTCATGTACAAGTCATCATGAAGAAATGAACTCACATCCATCACGTTTAATTGCTTCAGCATTATTGGTAAGACCACCGCCCGTTAATTCTTGTACACATACCGTTTATAATTTGCATCCAATACCAGTTGTCGTTAATAGAAAAAAATATATTTATACTAGTATGCCAACAACGTTCGGTCTTAATCTAATAGATCAAGCTTTAACCAAATGAAATGACAGGCAAAAATCTAAATGCGCTTTCTCGAAAGTTATACAACGTCAAGAAGAACCCACATTGGTGTCTCTTTCGAGTTTGTCTTGTATGGAACAGCTTTTTCTATTGGCTCTTCCACTTCGAATGATTGTGAAATAAGTCGATCAATGAATTCTCAACCAGCTACCGTCAATATAGTGCAATATATATTGGCCTTCTATAACCTTAATGAAGTTAAGCACTGCAAAGTTATTTTGCATTTTAATAATTCAATTGATATCATAAAGATTAGTGAACCGTCCAATTTACGATTACCATGTGGAGCATCTGTCAGATGTTCAAATATTCAATTGAGATCATCAGAATGTACACTCAGCACGCTATTGATCACGTTCAAACATCATGGGACTTACAAAAAAATGCTAAATATTCAAAACTCAATAAAAGCATTGACAAGTCGCTTAGGAGCTGAATACAAATCAAGAGCTACACTGAAAAAAAAAGGTTCCACACGGCACTTATTTTGCAACGAAATCTAAACCTTCTTAGAGGTTTCGTATGAACCTAAGATGCTTTCAAAAGACTTATAAAGAGTCCAGGATACTTTTTTTAAGGTTTCGTTGAAAATCTGCGAAACTTTCAAAAAGGTTTCGATTTCGTTGCAAATCTCGAAACTTTTTTTAAGTTCCGTAGTATGTACGAAACTATTTTTAAGTTCCGTAGCACGTACGAAACCATTTTTGGCACTTTTGGATTCCGTATGGAACCTTTTTTTTTCAGTGTATAGATTCTCTTAAACAACTACAATTTGATGTTTACGACAGCACTCCTGTAATAATGAAAATATTACAAATACTCGGCAATTTATTAATATATTTTTTGTTGCTTCTTGTATCTACTATTATCTTAGTTATATTGAGATTCGTTCACATTAAAATGCAAAAGAGAAGGAACAAAGCTGAAAAAGAAATGAACAAAGTTGTAGATGTATTTTTCTTAGATATTACACTGCATGATATACTGTAAAATATTTGGACCTTGTTTTATTGTAAAACTCACATTGTTTTTTGTATTTTTTGCTGTACAGTTTCCTTCATAATACAAGCAAAGACCATCACGTGTAAAATAGTGAATATCTTGATTCAGCATGATCGTGTTATATCATGCATAATCACCCGTCAGTTGTATGTGTTTCTTCTCCTCTTACCTTCTTTTTGTGTACTTTTTTATATTTCCGTCTATAGCACTTCTCGTGTTCTTCTCATGATTCAATGTCAAGAAGTATAAAAATCAGCCGTTGTCGTTTATCACTTTTGCGCGTTCTTCTAAATATGTTATGATATTCTTTCTCTCACAAAATTGTATGTATTGTCTGTTTGCCACCTCTATTTTCTTTCCTTTCTAATATATGTGTTTTCCCACCTTGTTATACAACATTGTTTTTCTATCACTTGGTTCAATGCTTCTCTCTTAGCTGTTTTTCTTAGCACTCTTCGATATTACTTTATCCTAGACATTAGTCATCAATCAGTAGATACTACCAAAATAAACAAAATACGTAATCCTGAAAGCGTCACTCTCACGTTCATGTTGCTATACATCCGTTGCAAAAGACTTAACGCTTCTGCCTATACAGTCTCGCCTACTTACCATTGTTCCTCTCAGGAACTCTACGCATAAAATTTCATGAGAAAAGTTAACCGTTAAAACAAGTCTCGAAACCAGTACTTGGGGTGCAACCCTCCGATTTCGCCCAATGACTACCCTTGAAATTGATACTATTCCATACACAATTAAATTCTGCATACAACACACTTGATTAGAAAGCTAAAACAATTCGTCAACAGAATCCGCAAAAGGTTTACACCCCAAATAGGTTCATTGACCTAGTATTTGTGATAAAATCTCCTCTTTTGCCTGATAACATCACCTGAAAACCGCACCATTCGATAGAGAATTAAATTCTGCACCCAACACACTCACTTAGACAGTTAACACAACTACTGTTGCGAATCCGAACAACGACTATACCCGAGATCTGGTCGTAGACCAGGTATCTTGGGGCATAACCCTCCGTTTGACTCAATAACACCACTTGGAAATGGTACCATCGGATAGAGAATTAAATTCTGCATCTGACACTCTTAATGAGAAAGTCAACGAAAGTCATGAAGCGAATCCGGACAAGAAATACAGGATATTTGTTAGTGTTACACAGGGAAAATCCTAGTATTTTTGAAAAATGCGGTGGTTTTTTGCCCGACGATTCCCTGTAAAACTAGTGCCATTGGATAGAGCATAAAATTCTGCACCTAACACAAGTGCTGAGAGAGAGTTAACACAGGTGATAAAGCTGGTAGCGCAGTCCCTTGCGGGATTAAAAATGTGAAACACGATGAATCTATTGTTACTAGTTAAATGGAAATCGTTTTGTTCCATTTCTTTGCGATACATTCGTAGCTAACCGCTTACCTGGTGCTTTAGAACTACAGTTTCTCTGTTACGGTCTGTGGGGCGGGGGGGGGGGAGATGCATATGTCCAAGTCGAGGCCCTTCCACCATTCTGTCAGAACCTGGT
>CAJNSZ010001010.1:6333-22791 GCA_905329745.1 Rotaria sp. Silwood2 | reverse complement strand
AAATATTTGCAGATCTATTAGAATTCATTATTAAAATAGAATCAAACGATATTATGTTTAGAGATACAATTGATCCATATGTGTGATTTTAAGAGATGACTTATAAAAATACCGAACATCGGTCAACACATTTATACTCTCGAAAATTTTGACCAAACTATATTTCTTTATTGCAAAATAAATAACATAACCGAAAGTCTACAAATCCATAGTTTTGTCCCATTCTAACTTGTCTCTGAAAAGCTACGAAGCAAACAGTGACTGATTATAATTGTGTCCATGAAAAATGATTAAAAAAAAATCATTCATCACTTTGTTGCATTGAAAGTAATCCAATTGAATTTTTGATAATTACATTTTCTAGTAAAAGAATGAAGATATTTTTCGAAAGTTTGAAAAAATTACAGACAGACGATCTATCCATTTCAAGCAGCCTATTTAATGTCCTGTTCTAACATATCTAATCCACAAGAGGCTCTAAACTACAATTTGTACCAGTCTCAGGTTGACAAGTCCAATAGCTCGTTTAAACTTCTTATATACAGTAGATATCTTCTTTGAAATAACTACAGATTGTTATAATAACTATTGGTTGGAAAGATTTATTTTTCTTTCAAATCGTCAGTTACAAAAGAAAATGAATGACATAATGGTGTCCATTAATATAATATCATAGATCAATGCTTGTTTGTATATATTTCTAGTTGGAAGCTAGAAAAACCGACAACTGGTTTCGGACATCGCACTTCTGCTTGCAAATGTCTATCGTTTTCCGAAAATCTTTGGGGTAGAACTGACCACACATAATTCATCTTAAATATTAAATAGATAAAATATTTTAAGAAAATATTATCAGATACAGCTTGATTGGTTGTTTGATAAAGTAAAATGAATATGTTTTTTTATTTAACAGCATAAATCTAATTTTTGCATAGAAGAAAAAATTCAAATTTATTCTTATTAGAAAGAAAGTGCGTATATTATTCATTTCATCAAGTAGCAATGTCATGTCTGTACTTTTCTTTTGCGTATAAACTCAATAATTTATCTGGAAATTTGCTCGTAAAAAAAATGTAAGTTCGTTTATTTTTGTCAAATGGCACTGTATAATCTATTTTGTGTACACTCTGTTTTTCTATGAGAAACCTGACTATACAGTATAATAAACATGCAAATAAGTAATAAGGTCAATAAGAAAAAGTACTACTCAAACGTGTTTCACTTTAAATCTGTATTATAATTATATTTAAAAAAACGTACTTTATTTCTTTTTTTTGATCTTTCTCACGTGAGCTTTAACGTCGGTCCGCATATAAATATAGACGAAAAGTGTGTTGTCGTTAAACACAAGTAAAACACGAATATGACTAAACTTCTCGTCTGCATCACTCTCGTGAGTTTCTTTTTAATCTAATATGTTACCTCTTTTTACTTTATTTTCTTTTTATAGTTATTATTGGCTCTTGTTTCGGCTTATGGTGGTCCTCATCGAAGACCTCCTAATCGAGGACATTGGCATCATCCGTCTGACGATAGTAATGAAGATTCATGGGTATCAAATATATGTGCCAACGATACATTGACTCAATCGTTTCTTAATCAAACTCGACAGCTGATAAATGATCTTCAATCCAACGGATCATTTACTCAAGTTCTTCAAGAACGAGCACAATTCATATCTTACATTCAAAATGACAACAATACAGAGCTTTTCTTATCAAACTGTACTGAATATTTCAATGGTCTCAAAAGTGCTAAAATTCTTGATAAACAAGCTTTAGAACAAGAAAAACAATATGAACAGATAGCTAATCGTTTATTTCGTCAAATTATTCAATCTTTTATCGAACCTATAATTGATTCAGATGAAGATTAAAAAGTTTTTTTGTTTCTCTGTAATTCCTCTATATAATTTTTGAATTTACATAAATTCCTTATGTAAGACAGTTGATTAAAATAAAAATTCTGAAATTCTTTAATCTGATTGAAATATTATTGTTGAAGATATTTATGAATCAATTTATCAATTTTATTTGAACTGTTTTTCAATATTGAGCTTGATGAAATATTCTTTGAAAATATATAATATAGGATATTTATTAATCATTCAAATCATTACAGTATAATTACAATAGACACTATTTTATATATAGGTTTTAGCGAATAAATCACACCAGCAATTATTCCTCAATAAGATATAAATATACATTATATCTTAACTACATATAAGAATTGTTTTCAACAATGTCGAACTATAATAACTGAAAATAAATAATTGAATTTTTCTTCTTTGATCTTCAATAATTTCAATAATAATTAATATAAAATATAAATGAAGAATATTCAGATTAAAATTCAATGGTACAGTTTCACAATTTAAAACTTGAACTTCTCGAATATCACTATCAATATAAATAGTTATTACTTATACTGTTTAGTTTTGTCAATACCAATATATATATATATATATAATACATATGCCAAGGTTAGATTTTCTCTTTCATGTGAATAATTTCATTGAAACCGATTGTACTGATGCAAATATTATATCAAATTAATCAAAAATATTATAATCTATTTAGAGTTTTATATCTCTAAAATTTCTTTTTTTTAACAATCAAATATGTTAAGAGTAATTTTTTAATATCGAAAATATGAAAACATAAAGTGATAAATTAGATGATATCAAAAAATGAGTCTTATATATTGTTTCAAATGATTAAATGTTTTATCTATAAACAATTAATATCATGAACATGTTTTCAAAACATTTTCTCTTTATTTCATTTTTAGATTTAAAACAGTTTAAGTCATCTATTCTATCGACACAATTTTACAAGGAAATATAATATCAATTTGAGAAAGAATATATTATCTACAACCAACATCAAAGTATTTATTCATTTACTCATCATTGGATTGCACTAAAACAATACAGCGGGTTTTTTTTCAATCATCGAATTTGATTCATAGAACGAATAAAAAATAAATAATATGTAGTAAATTTAGGAAATAGAAAATTTGCGAATACATATATTGACTAATGGGTCCATTTTGCATGTTTGTTTATCAGACTGATCATTGATAAGAGGTTAACTGTCAGATATAGCGCACATCATACCGAACAGTCTACCGATGATTTTTGTCCTATTTGAATCACATGGAAATATGTTAATGGTATATGTTTAAAACTAAAATTAATAATACTAAGTAAAATCATAAATATATTATCATCTTTGTTAAGTATTTTAATAATATGTATTTCGACTGAGAATGTATATGATTTCCACTCAATGTATCAACAATTATATAGTAATCTTTTTGGAAAAATTTTTAATTCAAATACGACTTGTTTAAAATTCATAAACATACAATAAGTTTTCTTTCTTTTCATGAGTAATAATGTCAAATCATGTAATATAAATAAAAAATCATATAGGAAAAAGAAATTTTATTAAAACAAAAACAATAAAATTATCAGTCCATTGATTATTATAAAACTGTCTTTTTCTAAATACTTCAGTCACAGATAAGAAAGGCATAGAGGGATTAAATCGAAATAAAACTTAATTACAAAAAAAATATATTGACTTGTCTCGATAATTTAACTACGAGCAAAAAGATAATCCAAAAAGTAATATTTAGGTAAAAATCTCATTTTTTTCACCTTCCCTTCTCCTTGTCTGACTTTGACTAATTTTCTCTCCCACTGAACATTCAATTTCCAGAATTTTTTTATCGAAAACAAAGCCTATCTGCACAAATATACTGTTTTTTTTTCTATTTAATAATTGATATATCTTTATATGTCTGATTTATTCCCTTGCTGAAAGTTGTTTCATATGAAATAAAATGAGCTTTACTTTATGCATGTTTGCAGGCATGTGTGTAGTCATGTGTGCACATTTATTTCTGAAGCATAAGACACTGAAAACACGTATATATGAGGTTGATGAAATTTTTTTTTTCGTAATGCATATGAGCTCTAAACGATTATAATTATATTTGATTAGCTTTTGCTATGGGCTTTTAGAATTGGTTTCAAATAAAAACGCATTCAGATACGTTTATCAGAGACTTTTCAAATAGTATACGGCAGTGATTTTGATCTTAAAGGCATACAAACGCTATTCATAAAACAAGACGCGTCTGCACGCATTTCAAAATTTTTCTTTCGCCGCATTCGATCAAGATCCTATCCTGAAATGCGTCTATACGCTCTAAGAGATTTTTCAAGAGCGTTTAAATATTGTTTAAATATGATACATATTTGCATGTGTTTGAAAATTATGCTAACCGCGTTTGAACCCGTCTATTTTGCGTTTGATGCTTATATGAACATCACTTCGATTGGATATCCAATTAATTGGAACTGCTGATCATCTAACTTTCATCTATTTGGAGAATTCAATTCTAACCAAATTCTCGTTTCAATTATTTCATATTTTTCATTTGATAATCGTTTCTTTATGAAATATAAAAAGCAATTACTTCAAAATAAAAATTTCTCAATGATTTTTTTTTCCAAATCTTTACAAGAATCAATACTTATGTTTTTTGTTAATTAAAAGACAGAATGTAATATAAATTGATCGCATCATTTCAATATCGTTTACTAAGTGACATCTTCAGGAGAAACTAGAAACACATACTCGATTGGATAGTTTATGTTGATCAGTTGATGGATGCATTTTTCAGGCTACGCAGTTAGCATCGTGACTTAATAGATTTGGTATCTTTTGTTTTTTTCAAAAAACTTGTTAAATATTTACGGGTAAATAAAAAAAGAAAATAATGTGGCTATTTTATTCATTATTTGTTTGGTTAATTGTTTCAATAAATGCATCAGAAAGAAAAATTTACGAACAAAAATTGTCATCAGTTGATGCTGAACTTATTTCATTTGCTGGTGCATCATTAGCAAAATATTTCCGTAATGAAGAGCAAGTTCGCCCAACATATATTATTCGAATAGAAACTGCTGTAAATTATATTTCATGAATTATATTTCATATTCAAAAGTAAAACATTCTTTTAGGTTGATTTAGAAAATAGTCGTCAAATATTTACTGTTCATTTTCAAGTTATTGCAACTAATAATAATATTGTAAGTAAAAGATGATAAATCCTTAATAAATTAAAATATTATTGAAAAATTTGCAGACATATGAATGTCCTGTATCCATTTATGATGATCCTATTGGACATATTCGTGCTCTTGCTCGTTCAATAATTTGTATTTCACTTGAACAAGATCCTCAACAGCAAAAATTAATCGGTGGCGACATTCAACGTAATGCTAAAAAAATTCCTTATCCTTTTTTAGTAAGTTAACTCTTTCTTTTATTTACTAAAATAAGAAAACGAGTATTTGATTGAAGTATGGTACAAAAGTTCCTGTAGAACATATAAATTATGATGAATTAAATGATTATGATAAACAATTATTTGATAGATTTCAAAGACTTCATCAAAAGTTTTATCTTGATGATAAAGGTTTTATTTTACTTAATATTCTTTTTAATTGATAAATTATTTTATTTTTTATAGAAAAAGAAAAACGATTTGTGGTTTTCAAAGAAAATTTAAATCGAATTGAACTGTTAAATGAACAAGAAGAAGGTACTGCAATTTATGGAATAACACATTTGAGTGATCTTAATGGTTTGTCTTTCATTTTCTTTTTTGTTTAGTTTTGATAGAAATTTTTTTTTTTTTTTTTTTTTTTTTTTTATTTTTAGAAGAAGAATTTACTCAATATTATTTAAATGAACGTCTTTCATTTTCAAAACATATTTTACAATCTTCATTATCTTTAAAAGATCCATTAAATGTTTCACCAGAATCATTTGATTGGCGTAATCACAGTGCTGTAACAGATGTGAAAAATCAAGTATAAAACTTAATAAAACTATTTCTTATAGAATAAAATTCGTTTATTAAGGGTGTTTGTGGTTCTTGTTGGGCATTTAGCGTCACTGGAAATATTGAAGGTGTTTGGAAAGTTAAAAAAGACGATTTAGTTTCATTATCTGAACAAGGTTAATTAATAATATTTTTCTTTTATTTGTTTAACTTAATTTAATTCGAAATAGAATTAGTTGATTGTGATAAAGTTGATGAAGGATGTAATGGAGGTTTTATGACTGTTGCTTATGATCAAATAATTAATATCGGTGGACTTATGACTGAACAAGATTATAAATATGAAGGAAAACAACATAATCAATGTCAATTAGATAAAACGAAAATAAAAGTTAATATTAATGGATATTTAAATATAACATCTGATGAAAATGGTAAAAGAAAAATTATATTCAATTAGATAATTAATTTTATTTTTTTTAAGAAATGGCTGAATGGTTAGCAAATAATGCACCAATTTCAATTGGACTGAATGCAAATATGATGCAAGTAAGTCATGGATTTTTCTTTTTAAACTTTTTTATTGAATATTTTATTTAATAAAAGTTTTATTTTCGTGGTATTGCTCATCCTCATCGTACGTTCTGTAATCCACAAGGGCTTAATCATGGAGTTTTACTTGTCGGATATGGTATTGAAGAAAAACGTATGTTTATCTTTTTCTTTTAAAATATATTCTTATACGAGAATTTAGGTTCAAAGTCAATTCCATATTGGATTATAAAAAATAGTTGGGGCTCACATTGGGGTGAAAAGGTAATGATAAAGATTTAATGTTTTTATGATAAAAAAAAATTTAAATTTGTAGGGTTATTATCGTTTATATCGTGGTGATGGATCGTGTGGAGTTAATTTAATGTGTTCATCAGCAATTGTTAATTAAATTAAGAAAGAAACATTCATCATTGTATAGTTTCGTGATCTGAATTTATTTTACTTTTAAGTATTTCTTGTTTCTTATTATAATAAATCTCGTTCGTTGTTTTTATTCTTTTTTCTTCTTTGTCTAACAAATTTCTATTACTTTTATTGCTCTCTACTTATAATAAAATTTAACTGATGAGATCATTTACTAGATCTTTGATTAAATGAAGAAAATTAATAAATAGATAAAAAAGCAACAACGCACAGGCCTCTACCTAAATAAACACAGAATATTTCGGTCAAACAGGACCCATACGATCTGATGGGACGATGGTTGACATATGTTAGCGACGGACAAATATTTTGAAAGATAATTGACTGGTCTAATTGACTTCACCAACTTACATCAAACGCATGAGATGATGTGCGAACGATATAATGCATCACATAAACCTAGGAATCCAATATCTGTCAGATGCTCTATTTTTACACGCTCATCTGGTTATCTGTCGAACACGCTCTATTATAATTAAATCAATAATTTAAAAACAGTAGTCCGGTAATATCTTCGACTGAAACCATAATTATATGGAATAGACTGTCGGTGATGATCTTAGATGAGACGTGTTCATTCATGCTCAACATTCACTTTTCTGAAATCAAAACTTATCGATCTACTATTCCATAGTCACAATGGATAGTCTTGCATTGTTCTACTTGATTGCATCGAATCGGCAGATATTCCAAACGGAATACAAAGCTCCTTTCATCATTCGAAACCAAGCGAAATCAGAATACGTTTTTTTGTATCAATACATAGTGCGCATTCTACCAACGCTCTTTTCATTTATAAAGTTGAGTAAACAACCAAATTTTCTTTCAAATTCAACAAAAAAGATAAACACAAAATATCACGAGACAACATAGCTGAACAAACAGTCCAACTGAAATTCTTCTATAATATCGTTTGAAAACAACAAGAGTGTGGCTGCAAAGAAGTCACAAGTATCTATGACTACTCGTATCCACATCCAAATGGTCATTGCAACTATCAGGAGTGCCAGTTTAACAATAGTACATGTACTCCCAAGTAGAGCAGAAATGGACTCGGTTTTGTTCTTTTGCACGGCAAGATGCTGTGCTACTTGAAAGTTATTTACATAAATACTGAAGAGCAGGTTGGCTCGTGTCTATTTCGAATAGGCAGTAGATGATAGATAGAAAAGGTGGAGATATTACTTGGTTTAGTTCCAGAGCTTTCGCAAGATGTTATGCTCCTTGATTACCGATTTGGTTTCCACTAAGATCCAGTGCGGTTAGTGTCTATTTCACACAGGCATCAAATGATAGATGAACAATGTGAGCATACTACTTTGTTTTCTTCGAGAGCTTTGGCAAGAAACTCTGCTCCTTGATCGTGAATATACTTTTGTGGAGACACAACGCAGTTAGTGTCTGTTTTCAACATTCAGTCAATGATGGATAGAGCAACTGGGAATATTACATGGTTCTGTTCCAGAGCTTTAGCAAAAGATTCCGCTCCTTGATCACCCACATGATTTTTACAGAGGTTCAGTATGATTAGCGTCTGTTTGCAAGAGGCACTGAACGACATATACAGAGAAGATGGGAGTATCACTTCGTTCCGTTCGAGAGTTTTGGCAAGATGCTGTATTCCCTGTTCATCAATCCGATTCCTACTGAGGTCTAGTGTGGCTAGTGCCTGTTTTGAACATTCAATAAATGAAGGATACAGAAGATTGCAATATTACTTGGTTTTGTTCTAAAGCTTAGACAAGAATCTCCACTGTTTGATTATCGATACATCCCCTATTGAGGTCCAGTGCGGTTAGTGTCTATTTATAAACGGCAGTGAGTAATCGGTAAGAAAAGTGAGAGAACATTACATGATTACCAATATAATTGTTACTGAGATGCAGTGCGGTTAGTATCTATATTGAACAGGCAGCGAATGATAAAGAGAAAAGAGGGGAATATTACTTGGTTTTGTTCGAGAGCTTTTGTCAAGAATTCTATTCCTTGTGAACCGATAAGATTGCAATTGACGTTGAATGTGGTGAGTGTCTGTTATGAACATGTAGTGAATGGTAGAGAGAGAGATAGAAGGTGTAGGTGTCATTTGATTTTGTTCGAGAGCTTCACCTAAATGTTGTGCTCCTTGATCGCTAATATGATTGCTATTGAAGTTCAGTTTGATTAGCGTCTGTTTTGAACCGACGTTGAATGGTAGACAGAGAAGGTGGTGTTGTTACTTGGTTTTATTTGAGAAGCTTCGCCAAGATATTGCGCTCCTTGACTGCCGATTTGGTTCCAAGTGAGTTACAGTGTGGTGAGTGTCTGTTTTGAATATCTCATGAATGATTCATAGAAATGGTGAGGATATTATTTGGTTTTGTTCGAGAACTTTACGAAAATGTTGTATTCCATGTTTATCGATTTGATTGCTATTGACGTTTAGTGTGGTCAGAGTCTATGTGTGAAATCTGAAAGGTGAGAATCTTGAAAGGATTCGCAAAGGGATGTTCTAATGGGATCTATGGTCAGTACTCGTTGATTCAATCGGAAAATATTTGATTCAGTTCATCGATATCGGAATGAGATTTTTTTAACAAAAGAAACAGTAAAAACATTAGCAGGTGCATAAAGTTCTGTACTGTGTTTAAGGTATCTGGAAAATGGTGTGAATGCATTGCGCGTATTCCGGAACTCGTGACAGAATAGTTAAGCTCACTATTAGTTGACAAAATTCCTGAATAGTAAGCCCTGATACTCGGCCATATTGGATGAATTATAAAGAAAATTTCTCGTCGGTGCAAAGAATTGTTCCGTCGAACTCTTGCGTTTATTTGTGAAGCATTATCAGAGTTGCCTGTACTGCTTTTAGTAATGTGCAGTAGAAAGAAACTGCTCATAGGTGGATATGGAATTATTATGCATGAATGTTGTTAAAACTCTCTTCCCGTGAAGGATCGATATTAGCCGTGTTTTTCTAGATCGTTATAAATGACGGTTTTGGAAATGTAGTTTTCAATTATCGATTCGCTTATGATGTTATTCAGATTAGCGTCATCTGAATGAATGATGATCGTTTTCGATAGTCTTGGCTTTTTACTGCTGGCGGCTTTTTTAGTTAAATCCAATGATTATCAGTGGCTGATCAAAATTTACGCATTGCACAAAAAACATAAGTTGTTTTGAACCAGTCTTAAAAATTTATTTGCTTCGATCTAGTGATGGATGATCAGTCAAGAAAAATACTCCAGTGAGATAACATATATATATTGAGATCTCAGATAAATGAATAATGTGTTCAAGACGATAAAAATTAAATTTTCAAATATAATTGTGTTTTACCTGATATCGATAATAAATGTCGAGAATTGCATTCATACGTGTACAAATGTTTCGTGTCGAACATGAAAACTTGAAATCATTCAGATGATCAAGAATTCGGCAGATGAGCTCTACTAGAAATGTATGAAGAGTTGGAATAGTCTTGGTCGACATCGATGAAAGTATTTGCGATGTTTGCGATATTGAAACGTATGTTGAATATATGCTATGTTTAGTAGGAGTTTTTACATTCAAATGTGTTTATAATAGTTTTGTGTCGTAAGTTTCTTGTGCTCTTGCAATTACTTGTTTAAACAAACAAATGCAAAGTAATGGTGAATCATGAAAGCGTCATGGTAACAACCAGAGATGTCCACAGGGTGAATTTTTACATCCTGCTCTGCCATGTACCTTGTCCTCCTCCTACCCTGCCCTGTTAACAAGAAAATAAAAAATAAAAAATCTACCCTGCCCTGCCCTGCTTGTCTGGATCGAGCAGGGCAGGGAGGGTACCCTGTAGACTCGATATACTCTCTTATTGCGGTTTTTAATTCAGTTCAACAGCAACAATGTTTAGTGTATTATATCATAGAAAATTGATTTATTTAAATCTATTTCACAATATCAATGACTAACAATTCAGCTAACAAAATGTATGAATATTACCGAACGCAAGACAAGTAAATGGCATAATATACGCAACCTAGGCTCACAAACTTTACTATAGATCTTCATCTGAAAAAGAAGTTCAACACAAAGAACAACAAAAACTATATGACAGCTACTATCAATAAGAAAAAAACAAAAAAAATACATAATTTATTTTTATATAAAACTTTTTCTATTGATTGTATAAATAAAATGTTTTCTAATTTATTTGGTTGAAGATGAGTTCTCCTTTCATTTAAGATCCAACCAACAGTAGAAAATTCTCTTCTACGTTAGTTGTCGTTGCAAGAATAGACAAGGGACAAACACACTTATCGCCCCCCCCCCCCCCCGTCATTTATTGACCTAACTCGACTAATTAGCCTCTGAGGAGTTCATTAAAAGTATTCCCAANAAAATCAGGCATTTGGGAAACCTCAAAACTACTGGTCATCTGAGACACATCTAGGCAATTTGGTGATAAAAAACACAGTGAATATACCTTTTCACTTTTTGAAGTACACATAACACTCGGATTTAAATCCGAGGTTTTCGCATTTATTTTTCTTTTCTATGAACAGGGTTTCTGATTGTTGTTGGATGAGGGAGGCATGGCTAAAAGTTTGGCAGTCTTTTATTTTTCTGCAGAAAGTCGAAATTCTATAGAATAATTATAGACTTTCTGTGAGAAACTTTACAGAAAGCATCTTTAGTTTACTTGTATTGTAGCAAACATAGGAGTTGTTTGCTGAACTGAACTTTAAAAATTTCGCAAAGTATTATAAAAAAATTTTAGTGAAACGTTGACATATTTTTTTTGAAGGGAGGAGAGCAGCCCCTCACTAATCGGGAACCATGTCTATGAATATTTTTTCGTCTATTCTATTTTAAGAATTCATGAGCAGATTGTTGTTAATTCAACTTTTTTTTATTACATGCTGATGAAAGACGATTAATATTAGAAGAAATTTACCGTGTACTTGTTTATTTACTCGAAAACAAAAGCGATAATGGTAAGATTACCTCCCAGATAGATAAGATAAGCACCATTGCCTGCTCAATATGTAACAATAAGAATATTTAATCATCAAACAGGTGCATTGATTTTTCTATTTTTATTAATAGAATGTTTGAAGATAGATATTCCTTAATAGAAATATTTCTTATTGAGATTTATACTGAAAATTTTCTAATGAAAAAAATATGTTTTGAGTACAAAAAAAAAGACAAATGAGCAGTAAATTGATTATGTGTGAAATTACAACACAAAACAGTATCTTTACAAAGAAAAACAAAAGATATGTGATGAAATGTAAGTGAGGGTGTGGATCAGAGTTGGACACGGTTCACGTTTGTCGAAAAATGAATCGAACCGTGCCCATCTCTTATGTGGATGAGACCGACAGTGTGAATCTGACTACTCTAGATCCAAGCTCATACTAATCCAAACTTTTGTGTTCGATAATATTTAAATTATCATATGAATTATGAATATGACTCGACCTTATGACAATTCAATAGTTGTACACAACTATACTAGAATTATAATTCGTTTATGATATAACTGATCACATTGTTTTTTATTTTCTACTAAATTCTCTCATTTTTTGGTTTTCAAAACACACCTCATCCTTTTCTAGTTCATCTAAGGACAATATTCGAGGTCAAACTTTTATATTATCAAGAGAAAAATTTACATCAGAATAGAAAATTGAAATGAAATATGTGTTACATTTGTTAACATAAAAATCCGTTAATGGACTGATAGAAATTTAGTTTTGACAGAGATCTTTCCATATCTCTTTAAAGTTTTTATGAATGGAACTTTGTGCTTGTTGTTTCTTTCTTTTCTTCCATGGACAAGTGATTTGAATATGATCTAAGCACTTTTAGGACGCCAATGGTCGACAGTTTTCCATCATAATAATATTATTGTATAAAACTGATTAGATAGTTTGTGAAAAATACCTGGTATGGATGTTTTGTTTTCTAAAAAGGCTCTTGTATTGTGTTGGATACAAGACCCATTTCAACATTGGATTTATCACTTGGAAAATAAGTATATTCTTCTAATGAAATTATCATCAGTTTTATTATTTTACTCAATGATAAATGAGAAAGCACAAAAAAGATAAGAAATTGGTTAAATGTTCTACAAATTCTTGGTTTTATAATTGTCGAATGAATAACAGCGAACGTCGTATCTTGATTAGAAAGGTGACATGAAGAATGATGTTGTACTATTTTATGAATAAATCCAACTCGTATGACTACAGTTGCAGCATTTCATTTCATTAAGAAAAAAAAGAAATTGCGAAAAAAAAAAAGAAACATTTTCAGGGATAATTGAACAAAAAATTGTAGCATGTGATAAACTATATTCAACAATAAAAACTATTTTATTTTGATGGAAATCATCAAATTTGAAATGAAATTGTAGAAATGATGAGGTTTTTTTATTTAAATAAGATAGAAGAAAAAGAAAATTTTAATATAAAAGACAAGGGAATCTTTAAGATGAATATTGATACTTTACATTTGTATTTATTTGTCTTTTTTGACCTGTATGAATTCTTCCATTAAATCGATGATTAGACGTAGGAATTTGTTGCAATGATAGAGCTCGTTGATTTGAATGATAATTAAAGTTTGTTTGACAACAACAACAAAATAATTTTCGAAGAATTTTTGAAAAACTTTGTCGAAATTTTGAACAAAATATCGCATAAACAATTGGATTTGATGCTGAACTTATTGTTACTAAAAGCATTGTAAAAGCAATGAAATAAGGTGTGTTGATAAATTGTGGAACAGGTCTAATAATATTTGTTTGAAATAACATAAAAACAAGAACTTGTGGACTAAACGAGATAAAATAAATAATTACAACAATAAAAAGCATTTTTATAACACTTCGACGAGATTTTAATGCATTATAAGTAATTGTTGTTCGACGTATGGGATAGGAATTTTTAAATGGTTGATCAATTAATGGACATTTATTTTGAATACGAACTTTTGAAAGATATATATTATTTTGTCGTAATAAATGTCGAGAACGATGAATTGATGAACGAGATATTGTATCTATTGTTGTAGATTTTGTACTTGAATTTTCATCATTATCTGTATAATCGTCTTCATCATCAATATAATCCTGTTAAAAAAAAATTTTTAAATATATTTTCAAATAAATCAATAGAAAATAAAACAAAACCTGTGTTCTATGAGTTGTAGATTTTCCAATTGTACAATATGATGTTTGAAGTGTTTCATCAACATTAAATAATTGTCGAGCTATTCTTATATAACAATAAATTTGTAATACAAGAGGAACAAAATAAAATATTATTGATTCAAACGATTTATGAATTATATATCCACGTTGATTTAGAAAATCTTCTTTAGAATATTGAAGACCACATAAACGACTAGATGACTGAGGATTTATTAATATACGTAAATAAATTAAATTAGGTGATGCACATATAAATGAAAATATCCATACAATGATTGTTGTCAAAACAATATGTTTTTTTTCACGTAATAGTTTTGAACGAAGTGGATAAACAATACCAATAAATCTGATTAGAATAAAAAGAAAAAGCTTGAAAATATTTTACGAAAAAAGAAAAAGCACAATAATTAAAACCTTTCAACAGTTAATGCACACATGTTAAGTACAGATGAATATTGTGCGAGAACAAGTGTTGTTCTAATAAATTTACAAGCAAATTGAGTAAGAACCCAATTTCCATTATTAGATGAAACAAATTGAACAATATCCGGCATATTAAATAAAAGTATAATAAAATCACAAGAAGCAACACGAACAATAAGTTGATTTGTTAATGATCGTCTCATTCGGGCATCAAATTCAACTGATATAATAACTAAAAGATTTCCCAATATACCAACTATTGCAATTAAAATAAATATAAATGTTAATATATGATTAACATTTATATTCATTGATTGAAATAGATTATTTTCACTTTTATTCATTTTTCCATTAGAATTCTTATTATCTAAAAACAAAACAAAAAAAAACAAAAAAATGATGAGTTTCAGACAAACGAAGATGATTAGAAACAGATCCTCTTATTTCTCTATCTTATTTTTCATTATATTAACTTAGAGCGACAACGCCTGTTTTCCTTATAAACATATACACTACAAATAAAATATCTATCTTTCTTCTAATAAATATACAACCTTATTTAATCTCTCATTTTGTTAACATACTTAGTCAAAATACATTTTTATTCAAATTATTATATTTATCAATAAAGACGTAGAAAAATATTCAGTTTTCGTATAAATAAAATATATATAATAATCTAGTCATCGATTAACTAATGTAACAACTATCGAAAAAGAATTCATTTTTTTTAGTGATAAAGAAATAATTAAAAAGTTCATTAGTGTAATCTTCTCTTTTTGGTTTCTACATAAAAAAGAGAACATTTTAAATAATCTAACGAGTATATATAAAAAGAAACAAATAACTGCGTATCCATAAATTATATAACTGACTATCCTATAAATAATCTAATTGATATTATCGAGAACAAATATACTCAATAGGATATAAAATATTTTATGTATTTTCTAAATATAAAAATCTCGACATCATCTCTATATGTCGAAGTTGCTTTGATGCATTGAAATAATTAATGAGAAACAGGTCACGATTATAATGATAGTTCGACCTCCTACGATAAATAATATTCTCCATACGTCTATTTTTATTCTTTACTACGCTATTATTTGTAGATGAATAACGATGAAAACTTTTCTCGTCATCATGAATGTGAAAAAGATAATCAGATATGTCTATAATAATTGTTTTTCAGCCAGACATACAGACAAACAAGCTTAACAAATATATAAAAATAGTATTTGAAATATATTTAACAACAACAAGAAAATATAATTCACTTGTTCACTTAATAATGTAAGTGAATGGAATATGTTATCAATATGTTTCCTTTTATGCAATATTTACCAGTTTTCTCCCTCTTCAAAGATTAATATCAAATGGCTACAATGACCTTTTTTTTTTTCTTAGTGTATTTACGGAATGTCTCAATGATGATTATATATCTTTAGTTCTGTTACTAATCACATATATTGTTTTTATGTGTTATCTATTGAAAAAAAAACAACAATGTTTTTCAGAATAAAACAATAGATTTTAACTTTATATGTAAGATATTTCATTATATCAAAATTTATAAATCTCTTTTATGTAATTTTATTTTTCAATGGTTTCCAACAGGATAAAATGATGATTTATGTATTATTTAATATTTGTTTTATGAAATAATTCTAATAGACATTTTATTTCCAATATAGACATATATTATTATTACTATTTTTCACTATTGATCAATCATATTGTTAAATATTTAGACTTAACATATTTATTCGTCAAAGATAAAAAAAAAGAAAAAGAATTTTTTTCATTCAATATTAAATCGAATTGAGTTAATCAACTTATTCTGATTACAATACAATAGAGAATTAAATATATTATCGATTTTATCTACAAAACAGAAAATATAGTTAAATAAATCTTACCTATGATTTCATATTGAAAACATTGAAAATATATTTAATGATATTGAAAAAAAAATGTAAATATAAATGAAAGATATTTTAAAA
>CAJNSZ010001009.1:0-39376 GCA_905329745.1 Rotaria sp. Silwood2 | reverse complement strand
AAACTTAATACGCGATACTAGACTCGACTCCTAAGACTACTAAATCCTGGTGTAAAATTATTTTGAGCATGTCTAGATTTTTCAAAAGATAAAATTTATTCAGCGTTAGCGACGTGACTGAGTACGACTTCACTACCGTTCAAATGCTCTGGTAACGAACTGAAAAGTTCGAAATCGATTCCAAGGGGCTCATGTCAATGGTTGGGGTCCCTAGAATAATACTAAAACAAACATTTTCGTTTCAGCTCTCTCTAAAGGCTCTGAAAGGTCGATTTTTTGAAAGCAACTTTTTTGACGTCCGATCTCGCTGAAAATTTTACCATATATGCGGCTCATATCCAAAAGCCTATCCTGAAGTTTTCAAGCTTTTTCGTCATTCGATTATCGAGATATACGCTAATTACTTCTTAATTAATTACTTCTTAATTAATTAATTAATTAATAACCATGTGAAAGAGCAGACAATTTTACATAAGCCTATGCAAAAACAATTCACTCAAAAAACCTATACTGATAGAGAATTGCATTCAAATACAAGGGGTGAATGTCCCGTTTTCGCTGATTTTACCCATATATGAAATAGTATTATTCTTTGTTTGCTAGATGCAATAGAAGCGTTTATATTAAAACCAGGTAAGATCTCTCGTCTTTTAGAAGATGAATGAAGACTCAAGAAGTTATTGATTGTTTTTTGTCGAATATTGAACTTGTTTTAGTGAGTGAGTAAATGATTTCTCTTTTTTTTGCAGAGTAGTTTCTGCTGATTTTTCATGAAGTGAAAATGCAGCATATAAACTTTTAGGAACAATGAGTCAAGTTAGGAAAGCGACATAAATAACTGTCATGATAAGAACCTTCAAAAAAAACAGTTTTTTCTATAAAATCCGTGACATCGACCAAAACGAAAGATGATATCGGCTTTGAGGCCATTTGTATCCCAGGATATTTATAGGTTATTGAGCTATCAATGCAACAAACCAATGGCGTAACATTCAGCAGATTTGCAACGAACAGAATAGGTGATGCACCGTTTACTGTGAAAATTGACTGAATGCGACCGAAACTTTCGACACCATTTAGACGGAAAAGAATATTCGAATCATCACTTGTTTTTCCATGTGAGTAAGTACGAGTAGTAAGACGGGTACCACGGATGTGTAAAACGTTAAAGAATTGAAGATTCGATTGAGAAAAGAGTTGACGAACAGCACTATCTTCTTTCTTACATTTGTGATGAACCCTCAGATCTTCGTGATGTAGAAAACGATGAGAAGAAATGAGTTGTGATGATAAAAAAGCGGCAAGATCGGTATCTATTGTTGAACTGTTGGAGTGACGAATTGCATGTTGAAAAATATTCAAGTTTCCGGACATTTCTTGAGCTTGATTTCTGAAACCTTTAGTTGATCGAACAAGCATACCTATAAAAGAAATGAAAATGCATTTATTTGGAACACTACATATATTCTTCCCAAGGTCGTTTTCAAATTGAAAAGTCGTGTAATTCGATAAAGGACCAAAATCATTTACAGTATCCGCAATATGAATTACAGAGTGGACCACCTGGACACAATGACGATCTGTATATAGTTGAGGAAACGAAACAACAAATTCTTGTGATAATCGATCAATGAGTTTTTGATCGGATTTATTAATTTGACGACCTTCTGCTAAATGCATAATTACCACTAGCTGTATCAGATGGTTGTATAATCGTTTTTGCAGAACCTTTCTAAAGATAACGTGCCCAAACAGAAGAAGAACTCTAAGTTCGTTGGCCTTAAACTTTCGGTATTCTGTTAAAGAACGTGGAATTCGTGTCGTTGTAGAAGGAAATCGAATACAACTGAACAGATGAGCAAGCTTGTCGATCTCTCCAGCGATGCTCCATTTTTCATTTCGGTATTTTGGACTGAGCCAAAGACGCAACATTCGCTTCTACAACATAAATTTTAAAACAGTTAGCCGGAGTGGAAACAGCAGATTTGAACAGTAGTTCGAATTTCAAAAGATTTCAGATGACTTCATAAGAATTTAAACTTCTAGAAATCGTGTGTCTTAAAATCGAAGTCTCTGCTGTTTCTTTCTCGGTTTTAACAAAAAGAAAAACAAAAACATATGCTTACAAATGCACCAATATAAATATTGTGCAAGCTATCAGCCATAAAAGAACGACCAACATCAAAGTAAGCCAATTCTCTAAATAAGCAAACTCCCATGATTCCCTTTCCATTTTTTTGATCAATAGATGCACCTTTCAAGCGTTTTTTATATGGCAAAAGAGCTCTCAACTGCTGATGCATTTGAATCAGATCGATGAGTTGATCATAACGTTGATTAGAACGGGTACAAATATCATCAAGATCATCATAACTTGTCGAAAAACTTCGAACGTTTCCACCTTTAGCAGTTCCAACGACAAAACCTATCAGATAATCAATATATGAATATTTTTAACGTGCCGAAATAGTCATTTGGATACACATATTTATGCAAATTATTATTTTAGTTGAATTGAACACTTAACAATTAATTTGCATCTTATCTTTAGATATAACACCCTACTGGGGAGTATTTACATACTCCCAGGGGGCCTAGTACTGCTTGCGGTGCTGGGAGGGCGTCCCCTGGGGTCCAGGAGCCACTATGTCTTATTNTTATCAGTAATCAAGGATGTACTATAGATTTTAATCAGAGCGCGACTCCTCAAAAAATGTCGTTCGGTAGAGCGAGAGACATCATGATTCGAGTGTCCACCGCTTTTCTAGAATATCAAACAGTAATATTACACTACCACGACTAGTGCAGTCGTAGCGCTGCGAAAATCTATAGTACATCCTTGATTACTGATAAAAGTTTCAGAAGAATCCGTTCATGCGCTTCACAGATATGACTCGAGAAAATGCGTAAGTGCAACGGCAATTTTTTTTGCACTCCACTGTATCTGCAAACACTAATAAAATAATATAAAACTTCTGACTAAATTGAAATTCAGTTAAATTTCAATTTGCCCGTGTAAAAATAAAATTTTTTTATTTCGTGCAAAAATATACTTAAGCAAAAGTCACTTTGATCGCAACATATATTTTTGTGCTTACAAATATATACTTGTCAAGTTTTCAAAGCAATTTTACATTTACCCCATTGATCCTCGAATGAGTATCAAAATGTCATTAACCCGAAAACTAACTCTAAATACATAATTCTAAAAATAAGATACTGCTTAATTACTTTCAAGTTCCAATTTCATTTAAAATATTAACTTTGAGAAAGGTATGTGATCAAATTATAACTCAAACCCAATTGACTGTCCCGGTTTCAAATTCATCATATCTCTTGCAGAAATTTTGACTTCAATATGCATTACAGAAATAAAATTACCCTCCACTTCACAACGACCACAACCAAAGGCAGCAGTTGGTTCTGAAATACATTGTGAAAGTGCTTGCGCAGGCTTATCACAACAGGCACCTATGAGATAAACGTGCAAGATATGTATATTGCCATCCGAAAGATGAAATGGATGACCACTCTCAAGATGGATGAGTTCATCGATGACAGGACGAAATAATAACCTAACCTCATCACGTGATGGCTTTGAAGGCCCAGGCCAAACGGCGGCAAGTACAACATTTTCCAGCTTGAATCGTAAATTCGGAGGAATTTCATTAATAACTAAAAGAATTGGCCAAATAGTTGTTTGAGAACCTTTAGAAGGTTGCACACCATCAATGTTGATCGTTAATGACAAAATTTCGCCCGGATTATCAGCACGAATAGATTCATAAATGGCACCATCACGAATATCACACATGAATAATTCTTTATTTTTATAGAATAAATCAATATTTCGATTATTGATAAGTATACTTTGTAGCTGATCTGTGATGGAAAAAGAACGAAATGACTGAAGTTGTATACTATGTTTAATTGAACAATTGGTACATTGCTCTTTGCTTATTGTTATTTGATTACAACCAGGACAGATCAAGTGTTTTGTAGAAACTGACTTGGATTCACTAAGAAGTTTTTTGACTTTATACCAGCTGGAAGGTGTATTGGCTACATCAAGAATTTTTAAAAGACGTATGATGTCTTTAATACAATCGGTCGATAGACGATGTTTCTTCTTCAGTAGAACAAGTGAACTCGCAATGTCTGTTGCATTAATTTCAACACGTGTACTGAAATGTGCATCAATCTCAATATCATCATCAATGACATCTGATATTCTGAACAAAGTAAAAAAAACTATCAAATGAAAAAAGAAACAAACAGTACATCACACAAATCTTGTTTATGATCCATGATGTTCGATGTTCTGCAAAAAAAAATAAAGAGCTATCATATACAAATGATGAACGATTAGTATATCTCACAGATCTGGTTCATTAAAAATGGTATTAGCAAGATTGCTCGATTCATCTTCATTCATATTGACATTTTGCATACTGATGCCAATTTGTTCGGTATCAATATCTGGCTCAAACAGTTTCACGCCTCATAAAGACAAATATTCAAGATTAGTAAGAAAAGTCTACTCCAATTAACCTAATTGAATAGCATTATCGAGTCTTCGATATGCACGCCACGTTGCCCATCTGCTTCTTCTTAATGACATATCTTAAAACTGATTATAAACTTCTCTAATGATGCATATTAAAAATGATATTTTATTTTTTTTTATCTGACAAAAACGAAAACAAAACATATCTTAAAAAGTCATACTGGGCTACAGCTCTCCCAGCTTGAGTCAAATGATAATGCAGTTGCATGTTAAACATCAATTGTAATTGGATCTTTCACCATCGCACCACCACTCTTGAGCTTTCTTGAAAACCGTCTAGTGGCGAATACATTTCCCATAGCTTTACGAATCTTTGACAGATTATTAAACTTCTTCTCAGCGGGATGCATTAGCCAAGCATAATCTAATGTTAGAAAAAATTGTGATTATCAAAATATCAAAGAACAAAACTCACCTGCAACAGCTTGAATGTGTTCTTTCTTGACCTCCGCAAAAGTTGTCATTTCATCGGGATACTTAGCAGAAATAACTTGACGAGCAGTCGATAGAAGACCTTGTCCAATACGAGCAGCTAATTCAGCCTCTGACATTTCAAGTGCTGCACAAATGACATCCAATATTTCTTCTTTGTTAACCATTTCATTTGAATCATTCATAGAAATGCCGAAATCATTAGCTAGAACCTTCCCAATATGAATAAAATATTGCATCGTTGATTTATCAACTGGTCTAGCTAAAAATAAATAAAAATATAATAATCCTATGCGTAGAGCTACGTAGATTCAAAGCAATCGTTATAAGTTACACAACACGAATTTATTATTCTGATAATCAGACGAAATACTTCTGTATGAAGTTCAGTATTCAGATTCCGACATATCATTTTGCTTTTCTCTGAGAAAAGGGAAAATGAAGAATTCTTTTCGAATCGATACAACTCGCACAACGTTTTTGTCTCCTATATCAAAGTCAGCTGCAACAAATTAGAATTGAATGACGACATGAACTAGTTTTTCATTATCTCATGTGGATATCATATGCATCCCATGTCCAAAGAACAAAAAGAAAAGATAGTTTCACAATATGAACGTATGAGAAAATAGAAGATGCATCACTTCTTCTCTTAACACCATCAATCTTTGGTGACCGTTTATAATATGTTGAGTCCACATAATATATATATATATGGAGAAAGAGTGCATGAGTCTTGTCATTTTATTCAGATGTTCTTTCTAGAAAAATTAATCCGCATTAAGAACGTTCGAACAATTAGTATAAATGAAATAAAACAAATCATCTGTTTTTCTTGGCTTCCAGTTCTTTTCTATTGTATTAATTATTTTTGTTTTGAGATTTTTAGTTTTTCACATAAATAATATTGGCACAATATGTCGAATGAAGAAAATCATCGATATATTTTTTTAATAATGTATCAAGTATTATTGCGTTATGACTTTTTTTCAGTAAATTATAGATTTTAGTCTAGTATCTTTCGAGAAATATTTCAAAAAGTACTAAGACAAGATAAAAACAAAAGTATTTTATTCATTTCTGCAAATAGAATATAAATGCTTATTGTTGATATAGCTTCTCATGGCATAATTAAATACATTAATTTTATTTCATAAATTTTCCACACTCATTATACGAAAAATATTATTCAATGAAAATCATCAGTACCAGAAATAAAAAAAATAATTATTGAGTGACAATCTCATATTTCAGATTAAACGAGAGAAACAAAAAAATTTCAATAACACTCACGCATCCACGTGGTTTGATATAGTAAATTTTCATCGGTTACTGTTGCTAATTGAGCAACTATCTTTGCATGATCCCGCATTGGTACATATCCGACACCTTTTGCACGCTTCTGGCTTGATAAAAGAGACGAAGACAGCTCATTTGGTGATGTTTTTCGTTTAACAACAATTGATGATTCTAAAAAACATAGGAAATGAAAAAAATAGCTTTTTCTTATTCTATTGTGAAAATGACTCTATTAACCTGTATTTAAATATGACGATTCATTTTGTGAGATATTTTTTAAGACCGACAAAGGAGAAACACTGTTCGTGACAGATTTGTTCTCCTTTCTTTTTTTTTCATTAGATAAAAATTCACTTTTTTTCTTCTTTAATTCTGTAGCTTCTTCATCTTCATCAGTATCTGGTTCTTCAAAACTACTTTCTTCTATCTGCTGATCTTCAATCTCGACTTGATCTTCATAACAATCAACAATATCAGGCGTTGACTTGTTATTATTTATCTGTGTTGAGCTTTTTTTTGTTCGTTCAATAATTTGAACAGATTGTAAACATTGATCTTGGCTGCCTAATAAAAAAAAATCTGGGATGTTCATTGAATTCAAAATGAAAGAAATCTTACCGAGCAACACTATTGTGCCTCGGATACGTTTATCACGCACGCCATGTGATGCAGTATCGCCAACATCTACCTTTCCAGACTTCTTCGCTGAAATAATTTCGGTACGTGGTACAATATGAAGAATATTATTTTTTTCATCTCGCAACACAGCGTACATATCATTGTTATTGGTAGTTGTTAAAGAAGCAGTTTGTTGTGATTTCTTTTCATAATCTCGTGTATGTGTAGACATTAGTGAAGAAAAACAGTTGTAAAAGAAGATTAAAAATCTAAAACAGATATAAAACGGCTTAATTGACAAACGGAAAATTATTCTGATAATAATAAATGAAATAACAAATAAAAAAATATCAGTGTTGACTGTTTTAATATTAATAAATAACAGTGGACATATTGTGAGTGTTTGTTTCTAAATCGGATGAGTCATTTTTTTCTCTTGTGATTATTTACTATGTTATCATTCGTCTATGAACCACTATTACTTTCTACAAATATTTTGATTGCGTTGTAATATTAATGACTCAATAGGTAACATAAAATACAGTTTTATTTTTTAAATTTATTTGAGAAAAATTACTTAAGATAAACAGTCATCGAATATATAGATGTCGCTAGGATCATGAGTAATTGAAATTTATATGTACATGATATTAAAATGTCCATGGTAACTTCTAAAATTGGCATCACACTATTCTTTCTAATAACTTAAGTATCCTAAAATTCTAATCACTATTAATAATGAAGGACAGAGTTTCCGTAAGTGACAAATTTTTCTATACGTGTTGACTAATTTTTTTTGTGTTCATAAAAAATATTTTTACGAAATATTTATTAGAGTACGAAAATATATATATTAAAGCATACAACGAGAATATTCTATTTATGTTTTCTTTTCAGATTTCGCATATTTCATGCAAAAATATTCTGAATATATTCTTTTTTTCGCGGTTTCATATAGATGTCGCTAGTTACAAGTGTGTTCGCTTGTAAAAGCAAGAAATAAACGTCTTTTAATTTCTCTGACAATATAATATTACTATAAAAAACACATGACATGAATACAACACGTGGCGATATCAAGTACATCAGCATTTGATATATGTAGTGGTACTGTATAGAACAAGACAAGCATATACATAGGATAGATTAAAATTGATTAAAATATTTTAATTGACTTAATTCGATTTTTTGGATTTTTAAACAATGACTGTTATCAATGCGCCATCTCAACTTGAAACAATTTAAATAGCAGTTTCAATATGCGATTATTTGCTAGATTCTCAATTTTGAACAACTTCACATTTTCCAAAGAGCAGCAATGAAAGAAAAACATGAAAGTTTTCGATTTCATATTAAAATATCGAGTAAAAGCGCTCGTTGTCGATTTTTATGCTTCAATTCAAGTAACAGATGATAATCAATTACAATTAATTAACAGGTAATGAAATATTGCAGCCAAATAGCAGGAAATAGCTCTTGAGAAAACCTTTTACTTTACTATTCTTGATCCTTGATAAAATCTTTAGAGATCTTTGCACAATTCACTGCTTTTTCCTGCAAAAAAAGGCTAAATCCTGAAAGAACCGCGTACCCACAAAATGACAAGGACTTAGGCATTATTTGAGAAAAATAAGCTACGAAGGTCTAGAGGAGTCGTTCAATGTTGTTAGATCACGATGTCGATGAAATTCAACTCGTTCTAATTAAAAATTTCTTCTCATATTTTGTAGAGTTTTATTTGAATTTCTCTTAAATATTATCCTACTTCCTGACAGCATTTCTGTGAGAATTTTTCAAAGAGAATAGACAACAAATAAATATAGTAACAATTTGTAAGCCTTCGATATAGGAACTGCTCAGTGTTTCCGACTGAATTTCGGAATGCTATTTTATAGGACTTTAACACTTGACATCTTAAATTATTGTTCGAGTGTAAACTTTTATTTGAGTTTCACATGAAAACAATCACCGTAGCAAATGTTAAAAATGCGATATCAGTCTAAATCTATTGTTGAATTGACATGCCTCTTCATTTTTCTTTCAAATTCACTTTAAAATAATACTTTAAAATTTTTTCAATGCATAGTTTAGTTAGTAAGTATTTTTCACTGAAAGATTTACCACGTACGAAATAATAACTATGTATTGCATGCAAATTACAAAAACCGAACTGAAATTAACATTGTAGTTTAACAACTTGAAATGATCCTCGGAAATAGATACCAAAATAATCGGCTTTTATGGACCAAAAGTCAGATTAGGACAAATAAAAATTGATGAAAACTATACAATAGATATTCCTATTTTTTTTGGAACCTTTTTATTTGTTAATAATCAGCTCTAAAGCGTGGTTATGATACAAATTCTATAGCGCACTTATGGCATTTATGGGAAAAAATATTCATATCCTCCTTATCATGGTTAGTTTTATTATGTAACGTTCCCTAAATACTCAATTCTGGTAAATTCCTGATGGCATCCTGACTAAAACTGGACATGACTTACTTCTTTAGCATTATGAGAAATATGTTGTTCTACCTCTCACGATAATGCTCTGACATGACTCTAAATATAGACTGGATCGTCGCATTAGGATTCAGGACACCTCTGAAGTACAATTTAGAAACATCTAGACGAGTTTTGTTCTAGAATTCTAGTTAGGATCTGAAGCAGCATCAAGGATAATTTTCTGTAAAATTACGCAGCCTATGTTTAGGAAAAATCTCGCTAGAGAATCAAGACATCCATAGAAGCTTTTGAATTCTATTTACTATCAGGTTTCGGGTTATGATTGTGTAAGATTTTTAAAAGGTTTCTTAACAAACGAGCAGTGTTGAGGAGAGTAAGCGACAGCTTCTAAAGATTCTAGCTGAAAACTGTGTTTTTCTTATTGAGAACGTAAGTAGGATTGACAAGTTATCGAACTATTTCTAGGCATTCTTTTCTCAATATTTCTGAACAGGATCCTAACTGAAGCTACGTAAAATTTTTCACGTTGGAATTCTGGGAGATTTACTTATTTTCTTATTTGGTTCTTGATACAAGACAACTACCCGTCCTGCAATGACCCTAATACAAATACTTTGTTCGGATCTTATGTAATCCCTAATTTAATCTTCCTGAAACCGTCTCTGTTACTGTTATTAAGACCTTGTGTAGGATCAGAATTGAAACCTCGTAGGAACTTAAAATGCCAATGTAGAAAAATAACAGAGTAACAACTTGACACAATCCTGAAAAGAATAGACTTTAGGTTTTAAAATTCAATATGCCAGATTTGCTAGTATTCGAGATAGGATTCTGAACAAACCTTCAAACGATGCTTCCATAATTAAGATGCTAAGAGTTTCGTCAAACTTTCTCAACGAAGATTCATGATAAACACAAGGAAAGAGATTGTCGTCAGTTATCACTTACGATAGATTTCTAATAAATGATCCCTCAATAGCAAAGCAGAAATCAAATCTAGTTTCAGTTCATTTTTTCGTAAAGTTTTACATTCAAAAAGATTCCTATTTACTTTTATCCATCCCTATTACTTATGGTCCATGTAGCTGCGAGCCAATACTTTTGAGAGCATACTACAATCGTAGGGATTTCATGAGAATAGTGAGAAACTTACACCCTTCGTAGGATTCCCACTTGTAAGCTTTGTTTTTGGTGAAGACAAGTATGTTAAGGGATGCAAAGAAGACAGATNAGTTTTCTTTGATGAGTTAAATATCCAAAGTAATTGCTAATGGCTCGACGACGTTCTGTACCAGAAGCTTTATCATTCGGATTAGAAAACTTTGTATATTCTATTGAATAAAAACATTGTTCAATTAGAAAAAAAAAGCACTTGACTTACCAATGATGCAATCAATAATGGACTTATCGACATCACTATATCGAAAATTGGAATCACAATTAGGATACATAGATTTGATTACAGATCGCGCCGTAGCGGTTGCTGTCTTTTTATTACATTTCGTAAGTTTATTTGCATCCATCTTTAGTATAAGTAATATATCAGTCATAGATGTCCCTTTACCAACATTCATATTTTCTTGATCATCACGTGAAACATTTGATATTTCAACGAAATTCGGATCCATAGCTGAATTTGTTGATGATGCTAAATTAAGGAAACGATTAAATGACAGCTTATATATTTAAATAAATAATATCAAGCTTCTTAGAAAGCAAAATCTTTTTTGCTCTCTTGCAATATGAAATTTTTTTATTATAAAACAAAAAGTTCTACCTTTATCGCCAAGGCTTTCTTATTCTTGTTACAATAAAGAAAAAGGATGTCGAGAAACATTGAAATAAAAAGCAATGATTTTTTAACACCAGTAAATTATTTTACAACTAAAACTCAATCGATCATCAATTAATGTTTTAGAGAGTATTCATTTCTAAACATAGTAGTATGTGTTCTAAAATATACAAAAACTTGAATAAAAACAAATTACATACACATCCAATGTTCTTCTAATTTTATATTCAAGTTCAATATATTTTTGTTTTAAAATCAAAATATCATCAACAATAGAATCATTGGATGAATCAGAACGTTTATTATGTACAACTTTATTCAGACTATCTTCAAAAGGTCGTTTTTGACCTTGACTACCACATAACGATAAATCTAGAAGCAAAATATAATTTTTAAATGATTGAAATAGAGACAAATAAAAAGGATCACCTGTCAGGCTTGAATTTACGTCAAGTAATATATCGATATTTTCGTTTTCATTGACGACCGAGTATGACGATAATAGTGTTTCAAATTCTTCATTTGTTGGTAAATATTCATTATGATTGATCAAATTACTATCAGAGCTATTGCTGATTTGTGAACTTGTTAAATTTTCCATCGAAAATTGTAAATTTAATTGTTTACCACCTAGAATCAATCCACAGTTACATTTATATCACACTCAGATGTAAAAGTTACCATTATTGCCATTTGAATTTTCTTTCTCATTATCAAAATTAAGCTTCTTTCGACAAGGTTTTTTAACACGCATGATCAAAGAAAAATAATAACGATAAAGAATAAAGAATCTAAAANAAGCATTCTGGAGGACACCATGTAAAATCGATATTGCAGTTACGCAACTCGAAAGAAATTGGATCCCAAATTATGATAAATTTTATTTATGTATGATTTTTTTTCTTGAAAACTTCTCGATTTATGTATAAAATAGATTTATACACATATGTTCTTTATAAATAGTGACTGAATCAGATAGAAACTTCACAGAAACGCACAGTTTTGTTGGAGAATGTTTTAGATATAGTTTTGTTTATCATGAACTTTTCCTCAGATATTAATGTAGGTGGGCGTAAGCGTGTGCCACGTGTTGTATTTACACCAACAGAAAATGCATTGACTACGGTCTCATATTACTATCTTTTATTCTTCAATGAAACTGAATCATATCAAATTGTTGCACGCAGTAGCATAAAAAAGATTGATGATCAAGGTTCAGCAACGCTCGCAATTCGTAACAAATTATTGAAGGGACAAATTATTCTTTCTGGTAATTTTCTTTTTGATCAATTAGTTTAATCTCTTTTATTTTCTGTTCCTAGGTTCTCTTGACGACTGCGAAAAGGAACTCAGTCGAAGGACGCGCTCATCGCAACAAGATATCAATAACAGTAAACTTCTTTTCACATTCTGTTATATTAGTTGTTTGATGCTGTAGACGAAATCGATTCAGGTGAAGTTGGTGATGAAGAAGATAATTCTGCAATGATGGATGCAACACAACAGTCGATAACAACACAGTCTCATTTTCGGACTGCTTCATCGATTACATTCGATGTGCAATCATCTCGTACGTATTTTAAAACGAAATATTGGTCGATATTGTTTTTTAACCGGATAAATGCTAACTTTTCAGCAGAGAAAGATGAGGTAGAAAAGGAAAATTACGACTTGGACAGTTATATGTTTGATTATCGTTGGAATTCAGCAACAAAAAATAGTGTAAATAAAAGAAAATCTACATTTAATTCTATAAATGAAAAACGAAAACGAATGGATAATAAAAGTTAGTATTATATCGTAAATTTTCTGCTCTTACTGAGTCTTTTATAACAGGTGATAATCATCTACAAACCAGTAAAGTCGATACTCAGTCGGAAATAACGCTTTCTGGTAATTTTTATTACTATCATCAATATTGATGATCAGCCTTTCATGTTTCATAGGAGTTTCAATCTTGAATGTGCTTGAAAATAAATTTACAGCTTTGGAATCAAAACTTCAAACTATCAACAATAAAAATGATCAAAAAATGATACAACTAACAAAGAAAATCGATTACTTAACAGCATCGTCTATTACGGTTGGATTTACTTTACTAATTTTATTAGGGATTTTTCTTTTTTTAGAATAAGATGCTACTAGATGCATACCGTGATGAGAGTAACGAACCACTTCAGAAAGAGCTGGTAAAAAAAAACTTTACTTCGTATAAAACTTATGTTTTTCAATGATAGATGCACGAAAATATAAACTTGTTAGGAACAATAGCATCTTCGGTTGGAGATTTCGCAAGAAAAACAATGAGAATACTCTTTAGCGAACATGAGCTGAAGACGCAAGTTTTACCACCAAAAAGATCTTACTTGGCTCGATCAAGTTTAGATGAAACAAAGTTTCAATTATTAAATGGTATAAATAATATTTTATATGTATTTTAGTATTAAGAAACCTAAAATATTTTAATGTGCATTATAATGATGAAATGAACATGAAAACAATACATTTCAAGTCATTGATTAAAACGTATATTTTAATTGAGGTTTTTCATTACTGTAAACAAATAAATTCGATTGCATTTGTTTAATTAAATACTGATACTAATCGATGAGTTTGAAAGGCATTAGTTTTTTATGTTTATTGTATCATGCGAAATGCTATGATTGAAAAGATCATTTAATTTTTTTTCAAGATGCTGTACGGATGAGATTCAAAATCGATCCGATCAAATATTCGGCTTTTTACAAAAACATTCTACGAAGAAAATTGTCAGATTTTCTCATAGAAGAGCGCCGTAGAGAATCATCCAAATTGGCTCGTCATTCTCTTCATATCGGTATGACACAAACTTCGTTTGGGTCGAATTGATTTATCGAAACACAAAAGAACAATAAAGAACATAGACATGAGGCATTTAGTTCCTCAACGCTGTTTTGCTTTTGTTACCGTCTTATATTTGTTTTAGTTGCTCGTTTCCAATTAGTGATGAGAAAGTTATTGTTATTAATAACAATAAAATTAACTTTTTGATTCAAAAATATTCAATGAAGCAAATCTAAGCATAGCTTGTACGAATGTCAAAAGATCATTTCATTAATACAGTATCTTTTCTTACCATTTGATATAAGCACTTGTGGTAAATATTTTGAGAAATATTAACATAATATATTTTTTTTATTGTTATTGTTATTTAGCAATAGCAATAACAAAACATCTTATGTTAAAATTTTTCAAAATATTTACCCCAAGTTCTTATATCAAATGGTAAGAAAAGATACTGTATTAATGAAATGATCTTTTGACGTGCGTACAAACTATGCTTAGATTTGTTTCATTGATTATTTTGAATCAAAAAGCTAATTTTATTGTTATTATTAACAATAACAATAACAATAACAATAACTTTCTCACCCCTATTTCCAATTGTCATATCGTTTGTTCATTTTTCAAAAAACTATTCTTACTCTTGTTTTCGATCACGTTAAGAATGAGAATATTGAAATTTATTTTTCAAAATGTTATTCCTAGAAAAAAGTTATTTCATGAAAAATTATTTTATTACATATTTCCATTCATCGATTAGGAGTAATCTTGAACTTAATTAAATTCTAATGGTTCTCATTCTTAACTTTATGTTCTTTTGTCGTTATACTTTTTGTATTGTTTCTTTTATCTACCAACAACTAAAACTTTATTGTTAAACCAGCGCAAGTGAAATTAGTACAAACATGTGCATGACAATGGTATTCGGTTTATATGATAGCTGATATGTGTTCATACAATGTAATAACCACTTAAAACTTGACGAGAAAATCATCGTTCGACACTTCACACAATAACTTAGCTTTTTAATTAATTACAAAATATTATCCAATCATCGTGTTCTTTTTACATCAAAATAGACTGACGTCGGCTCTGCACAATTAGTTTCTAAATTTGTACAATCATTACGACGATAAAAATATTAGGATACTACAGCATTTTATCCAAGAAGCTGATTCATATTTATAGTTTAGAAAAAAATATCTTCATCAATTAGATTTCACCTATTAATTTGAAAATAACAGTGGAGTTGTGAATGTATATTTCTCGTTCTATTTTCTGCAATAAACGAAGATATTTATAGCTATTGTACATGAGAAATAGGTTCCTTATTGATATATTAAATTCTATTTTAGTTATCATATAAAGAGGAAACATAATGAACCTTTGAAAAATTCAAACGTCTATAAAATAATGAGATAACGTCAAGTTATTTCTCGCAAAACAATCACAGACATTCCTTGCTACTCATCTGATTGTTCTAAAATTATATTCTTTTGGAATTCGTAATTATAACTAACTCATTATTCTACATAGTAGATTTTTTTTTCTTGATAAACTGCTGGTTTTAATCCAATTGTTATGATCAGTTATATCTTCATTAGTCTTTCAACTTAAAGTTGTTTTTTTAATAGCTATGATCTTGAGCATAAAATAGACTAATGAAAATTTTAACCAAAGATTAGCAGTAGAACTTTGATTCAATATATCAAATCTTTATTCTAGGTTTACTCACATTTTATTCTTTCATGTCGATCTTTAAGTAGATCTTTCATAAGTTCCAATAAAAAAAAATAAAAGAAAATAAAAAATACAAGGTAGGTTTATCTTGGATTTAGCTGAAAGAATAATAGAGTACGAGTAACATGTGTGAAATAGTATAGGCAATGTTAAGTAAATAAAGAAGAGTGAACATAGACAAAAAACTACGAAAACAAACAAAGTTCTTCAATTATCAATAAAATCAAACGAAGAATGTAGATAATTCGAATTTTAAATAAAATAATGCTGAATATATAATATTAAATGAAAAGATATATCTGAATGTTTTGTATGTACATTTTTTTAATTTGTTTTATTTTAATCCATTAAAATACTTTTATTAATATCTTCATTAGCAGCAGCTGTAGTTTTGGCTTTTTTTTATGTGGCATTAACGAGAAATAATTTGTCATTGCTCTTCGAATTTCCGCTTTCGATGTTATATCAGATGGATGCGAATATTTCGTATAATCTAATTAGTGAAATGTCGTTCAACTCAAAAAACAATATGAAAAATTGAACATACTTATAATACCTTCGACTACAGATTCGTCAGCTTGTGAAAATCCAATATCTGGATTAGGATTTGGATATTTGAACCTAATTAAAGATCTTGCCGTAGCTGTGGCTGATTTTTTATTATGTTTAGCTAGATCTTTTTTGTTTATATCTAAGGTATTTAACACTTCAATAAAAATAAAAATAAAAAAAAATAGAAGAACAAAGTACGAGACTAGAGATAATGATAAGCTAAATGTAGATACAATTTTTCAACAACAAAATAAACGAAGTCTGAAATATGATATACCTAGTAAATACCGAAAAAGCGATGCATGTGAATAAAAAAACGACGGAAACATTTTTGTTACAATTGAAAAAGGTGAAAGAATTCTAGGATAATCATTCTAAAATCAAAACGAAAGAATTCTTAAGTTAAATAAAAGTAAACCAAGAAAAATGTCTTTTCATAGATGATTTAAAGAAAAAAAATTCAATTTTTCTTTTTCAGCTTGCAGATATGGTATTATTATTGTCATTCTTTGGTTCTAAAACAATTTGATTCGAAACCATCATAGCTTTGAGTTTTCTTTGATGAGTTAAATATCCAAAGTAATTGCTAATGGCTCGACGACGTTCTGTACCAGAAGCTTTATCATTCGGATTAGAAAACTTTGTATATTCTATTGAATAAAAACATTGTTCAATTAGAAAAAAAGCACTTGACTTACCGATGATGCAATCAATAATGGACTTATCGACATCACTATATCGAAAATTGGAATCACAATTAGGATACATAGATTTGATTACAGATCGCGCCGTAGCGGTTGCTGTCTTTTTATTACATTTCGTAAGTTTATTTGCATCCATCTTTAGTATAAGTAATATGTCAGTCATAGATGTCCCTTTATCAACATTCATATTTTCTTGATCATCACGTGAAACATTTGATATTTCAACGAAATTCGGATCCATAGCTGAATTTGTTGATGATGCTAAGTTAAGAAAACAATTAAATGACAGCTTATATATTTAAATAAATAATATCAAGCTTCTTAGAAAGCAAATCTTTTTTGCTCTCTTGCAATATGAAAAATTCTTTTATAAAACAAAAAGTTCTACTTTTATCGCAAAGGCTTTCTTATTCTTGTTACAATAATGAAAAAGGATGTCGAGAAACATTGAAATAAAAAGCAATGATTTTTTAACACCAGTAAATTATTTTAAAACTAAAACTCAATCGATCATCAATTAATGTTTTAGAGAGTATTCATTTCTAAACATAGTAGTATGCATTCTAAAATATGCAAAAACTTGAATAAAAACAAATTACATACACATCCAATGTTCTTCTAATTTTTTAATTTTAGATTCAAGTTCAATATATTTTTGTTTTAAAATCAAAATATCATCAACAATAGAATCATTGGATGAATCAGAACGTTTATTATGTATAACTTTATTCAGACTATCTTCAAAAGGTCGTTTTTGACCTTGACTACCACATAACGATAAATCTAGAAGCAAAATATAATTTTTAAATGATCGAAATAGAGACATATATAAAGGATCACCTGTCACGCTTGAATTTACGTCAAGTAATATATCAATATTTTCGTTTTCATTGACGGCCGAGTATGACGCTAATAGTGTTTCAAATTCTTCATTTGTTGGTAAATATTCATTATGATTGATCAAATTATCATCAGAGCTATTGTTGATTTGTGAACTTGTTGAATTTTCCATCGAAAATTGTAAATTTAATTGTTTACCACCTAGAATCAATCCACAGTTACATTTATATTACACTGAGATGCAAAAATTACTATTATTGCCATTTGAATTTTCTTTCTCATTATCAAAACTAAGTTTCTTTCGACAAGGTTTTTTAACACGCATGATCAAAGAAAAATAACAACGATAAAGAATAAAGAATCTAGAAAGCATTAAAATAGAATATAGTAACTTCACATTAGCATTGAATGAAAATTTTCTCTGCTTTTGAAATAGAAAATATCATAAAGCACTATGATACGCTTATACCTTCGATTACAAGCAATAGGGAAATGAAGCAGTGATCGAAATAGAATGATAAATAATTATATCGATTTCTTCAATCAGAAAACAGAATACAGAAAAAATAAACAGTTTGTTTATCGTTATGCATAAGTGACTTAAGGTTAAGTTGTACGACAGACCACGAAAGTGATGCTAAGTTATACGTAAGATAAATCAATATTAGTATGTGAAATAACAGTATAGCATGTATATACGTGCGATAGAATTGTTCGTTCTTTTATGACGTATGTGGTACACATACGAAACATATGCTGAATGTCTAAGCATAAGTCACATGTACTATGAACAAATCTTCAACTAGAACATTGATAATTAAGTTATGGTTGCATAACACTAAATAATGATGAGGAAAGTCATTAGACTGATTTTATACTATCTTTTAATTAAGTATGCACCTCACATTTTTCTCGAAAAATTATTCTTTTTAAGCTTTACATAAGCAGATCAAAAATCATAGTTGCTCTCTTTTCAAGTATCTTGAAATATAGTCGGTTTTATTTTGATTTCTTTTTTAAAGTTCATATATCCTATTTTAAACTGTTTTTTATGCATATGATATCGTTCTGAATTCTGCTATTGATTATAATGCATATGAAGAAGTCAATCTTCTTAAACTGATTTAATTTTTCATTTTCTTTCAAAAAAAAAATTAATTTTTGTGATAAGTCTTTTTATGAAGAATTTAACTGTTGAAAAAGATGAGTTTTGCATTAAAAATGAGAATGAAATAAATGTGATATAGCAAAGCTAAGGTATGGACAAAAAGTTCACAGAGCTTTTGTAATCGATATATCTCTGCAACCACTCAAGTAATTTCAACAAGTAAATAGTCATTTTAAAGAGCATTTAAAACTGTACTTATGGTGTAANACGATGATTAGATTACGCATCTAAAGCAATGGATTATTGTCATTTACAAATTGATCAATCGCGTCACATTTTTATAAATTTGTTTGTTGTTCAATCAGTGAGTATCGTTTGAACTCTTCTGTGGTCGGCTGTATATTAAAAGAATAGTTCGGGCACGATTTGAGGGTGTGGGTGTGGGTGGGTGTGTCATGTGAGCGTGGATGTTGCTGGACTCAGAGAAGATCCAGACCCACACCCACACCCTATTTAACTGACTTTCATAGCTGGGGAAATTTTTCATTTTACCGGCAGATTCTGCACGTCTGGTTGTACGACAGACCATGAAAGCGATCCTAAGTTATGCGTAAGATAAATCAATATTAGTATGTGAAATGATAGTATAGCATGTATATGCGTGCGATAGAATTGTTCGTTCTTTTATGCCGTATGTAGTACACATCCGAAACATATGCTGAATGTCTAAGCATAAGTCACATGTACTATGACCAAATCTTCAACTAGAACGTTGATAATTAAGTTATGGTTGCATAAGACTAAATAATGACAAGGAAAGTCATTAGACTGATTTTATAATATCTTTTAATTAAGTATGCATGTACCTCACATTTTTCTCGAAAAATTATTCTTTTTAAGCTTCACATAACCAGATCAAAAATCATAGTTACTCTCTTTTCAAGTATCTTGAAATATAGTCGGTTTTATTTTGATTTCTTTTTTTACGTTCAACCGAATTCTGGTTTAATCANTTTTTTATGCATATGATATCGTTCTGAATTCCGCTATTGATTATAATGCATATGAAGAAGTCAATCATCTTAAACTGATTTAATTTTTCCTTTTCTTCCAAAAAAAAATTAATTTTTTGTGATAAGTCTTTTTAGGAAGAATTTAACTGTTCAAAAAGATGAGTTTTGCATTAAAAATGAGAATGAAATAAATGTGATATAGCAAAGCTATGTATACATTTTAAAATCTAATAGAATTGATAATGTTTATTCGATTTTCTTTCACTAATAATGATTACTATAGTACAATTCATGATTAAACTAGAATTCGGTTGAACGTAAAAAAACAGATTATCAAAGTGAAAATCTTCGATTTTGTTACCCTCAAAACTACGTTTTCATTAGTATCCTCAACTTAGCTTTTGACATTCTTCTTTTCGATCTAATATAGGTTTAGCGAACTGACTTGTAGGAAAAATTACAATTTTCGACTTTATATATAGTTATATCATCCTAGACGGAGTTCAAACGTTCTTGTTTTATTTTCTTTTAAGTGAAGTTTAAAACATTCTTGAGTTGCAATATTGAGTTTGTTCTAAATTCAACTCAAATCAGTTCATCTTTTACCCAACTATGCTATACATTATACGTGAAACAGAATCAATATACTAGATTTATTATTTTATAATTAAAATTAAAAAGAGTAGTTTAGTAATGTTATTCATTGTATCTTATTCTTAAAACATTCATTCAATTGATTCATTTCTAAATAAAATGAAGCAAAGATAATCATACATAACCTAATTTTAGTTAAATTTTGCATAACCTAAATAACTGGCGTTAATCAAGTTATTTTACTTTATTTTAAAGTCGAATGAAATAAATAATTTACAGGTTAGAACTCTTCAGTGTATTTCGATGAAAACTAAAGTTCATTTACATTTGATTATCTTTGTTGTACCTAAAGGAAACATACATTGAATTCGTTTTATAAATTGTTTATTTATGAAATGCGAATAAAGTGGTTTATTTTAACTAGTTTCTTTATTTTAAAATAATACTTAATAAAGTTGATTCTTATACAATAATTACATTTACTATCATATTGCAATGCAATTTTCTTTTCATTTACTCTAACTGATTTTAGATTGAAAGAAAAAGATTTAATTCTGAACAAAGCGAAGTTAGTTCAATTTTATTATTTCATACTGTTCAATTGAAAATACTTAAAACAATGGGATTATTTATTTACAATAAAAATATTCAAACTTAATTTGTTTTAAAGCAGATTACTTTTTTAAGTTTGATCCTTTATCAGGGTTTATTTTATTGCTTGATTCATTAGTGCCATAGTCGATTATATCNCAGAAATAACTAGAATGCAATAGAAATGATCATGTATTACAATAATATCAAACCGATCGAGAAAGCGTGAATCTTGATGGATCCAAAAAATGCGCAGAATCCATGATGAGATGCAACAATTTACCAAGACATAATCATCTCGGTATCCTGGATCTTTTTTTCTCTTTACTTAGTTACAAATTCTGAAGTCACTATTCCCTTTTCTCACTTAATTTATTCGGATCTTAAAGAATTCTCATATCCATTATGATCAACTTTTCCATCCTCGTTTCTGTACGCTTGAAATATTTTATTCTATAATTCATCAGGTTCCGTCAGGTTTCACTATGATCCACTAGGATCCATTAGGATCCATCAGGATCCACCAGGATCCAATAGGATCCGCCAGGATCCACCAGAATCCAGTAGGATCCACAGGATCCGATGATCCAGGATCCACTTTTTCCCCCTTGGAAAGTCTTCAGATACACAAAGATCCTTAAAGTCTCAAAATCATCTTCGAGTCTTCCGGCTGCAAATTTGACGGGCCTCACCCTATATAAATGCGCGCCAAACCCAACACAGTTCATTCTAACATTGATTCAGGTGGCAGTAACATGGATTTAAAACCGATTAAAAGTTATTAAAATTCGAACAACAGACCAACAGCGACCACAAAATATCAATCTCCATAATTACAGTGTGAGTGACTGCAAAAAAAACTACAGGTGCTCTGCACACCTGCTCAGGTACGCCACAGGTAAAAATTTAAATCTCTTGAAATCACAAAATAATTCAAGAAAAGTCGGAACTATTTCACAGCTATTCTTTCATTGGCCCTAATAACACTTTCCAACATTTTGCAACTAATGTTTCGTATTCTACAGATTTCCATTAACTGCTTTCTATTTCCAAGATCCTAACAGCACACTACAATTCATTCATCGGTTTAGTAGTCATATTGTACTTCATAATCATCAAAACAATTAGTATCCACGAGCACCACATTTCACTTTTACTTCTCACCGCAATAATAAAAAAAAATCATTCCAACATGCCTCATACAGGGATTTTCCATCATTGTACTTTTCATTCATGTCAAAAAAACTCCTTAAAACAACAGCATTTCAAAAAAAAAGATATTTAAAGATCTTTAAAGATCTCAATTCAACATAATTGAGATTACAATCTCAGAAACCGCTGAAAATGAATGAATCATATTCCAAAACTTATTAGAATATGATTTTTTATCTTTTTACATTTGCGCTGCTTCAAAATACCCCAAGATAAGGGTATTTGAAAAAGGTCTTTAAAGATCTCTAAAGATCTCAATTCAATATAATTGAGATTTCAATCTCAAAAACCGCTGAAAATGAATGAATCATATTCCAAAACTTATTAGAATATGATTTTCTATCTTTTTACATTTGCGCCGCTTCAAAATACCCCAAGATAACGGTAATTGAAACAGTACTTAAAGATCCTTATGGATTTTCAAAGATCTCAATGTGAGATGCTGAAAAATTGAGATCCTTAAGGATCCCCGAAGATCTCAATTTAAGTGGGTGGAGTAGTGTAAGTTGGAGCATCCTTAAGGATCTCAATTCCTGCCCCACACAAACTGAGATCTTCGAGGATCCTTGAGGATCCTTAAGGATCTCAATTCATTCCTGCCCGACACAAGCTGAGACCTTCGAGGATCTTCGAGAATCCTGGAGGATCTTCGAGGATCCTGGAGGATCTTCGAGGATCCTGGAGGATCTTCGAGAATCCTGAAGGACCTTCGAGGATCCTGGAGGACCTTCGAGGATCCTGGTGGATCTTCGAGGATCCTGGAGGATCTTTGAGGATTCTGGAGGATCTTCGAGAATCCTTAAGAATCTCAAATACCAACCCACTTAAGTTGAAATCCTTAAGGATCCTCAAAAATCTCATTTTAAATGGGTGGCGTAGTGGGATCTTCGAGGATCCTGAGCCCGGAANAGATATATCAAATGAAAGCCCGTCAAAAACGGAATTTAGGAGTATAACTCGTCATTCATAAGATGAGAATGAGCTATAGACTTACAGCAAGTTTCATGTAGTTCGAGACTCACATGGGTGGGTAGTCAATCACAAAAAAATAAAGTTCTCAGAAACTTTTTTATCTATCGGGCTTTGTAGAACTTTCTTTGGTGATCATTTTGCTAAAAAACTTTTTCCAGATTGGGCAATAAATAACAGTACTAAGGTCAAAATATCCGAAAATATATTACCCGTATTGGTCGGAAGAGTCTGAAGTTTTCGGTATTTTGATAATAGCACCGTTATTTATAGATCAAATTTGTAAAAATTTTTTACCAAAATGATCAGTGTAGAGAGCTCTATCAAGTTCAATAGACAGAAACATTTTCAGAGAACTTTATTTTTTTTGGTTGACTACCGGTGAAAGACCCAATTATACGACTAAAACTTGAAACTTTCTGTATTTCTATAGTTCATTCTTATCTTACGAATGACGAGTTATACTCCTAAATTCCGTTTTTGACGGGCTTTCATTTGGTATAAAATTCATTTGATATATCTTGAAATATGAGCCGGAATAACATTATTTCCTAACCTGTAAGATATGTGAACAGAACATTTTGTAGAAAAATCGCTTTTAGTTCCTTCAAGTATTTGTTCTTAATAAACCTAACCATAAGCCAGAAAACAAAATCTAAACATATATTTGGAAAGAGCGTGAAATGCTGATTCTAGTAGGCTACTTTTGATTCTCTCGAATGAATTATATGTCATCGAAAACTGACTAAACATGTAGTGCAAAGATTTTTGCAAAAAGTGTAAAATATTTTCCTAAAAAAGGTGCATAATATTCTCACATGCATATCTCTCTTATTTCCTGAGCTATCACCTTCATTTTTACACCATAAGTACAGTTTTAAATGCTCTTTAAAATGACTATTTACTTGTTGAAATTACTTGAGTGGTTGCAGAGATATATCGATTACAAAAGCTCTGTGAACTTTTTGTCCATACCTTATGTATACATTTTAAAATCTAATAGAATTGATAATGTTTATTCGATTTTCTTTCACTAACAATGATTACTATAGTACAATTCATGATTATCTAGAATTCGGTTGAACGTAAAAAAACAGATTATCAAAGTGAAAATCTTCGACTTTGTTACCCTCATAACTACGTTTTCATTAGTATCCTCATCTTAGCTTTTGACATTCTACTTTTCGATCTAATATAGGCTTAGCGAACTGACTTGTAGGAAAAATTACAATTTTTGACTTTATATATAGTTGTATCATCCCAGACGGAGTTGAAACGTTCTTGTTTTATTTTCTTTTAAGTGAAGTTTAAAACATTCTTCAGTGGCAATATTGAGTTTGTTCTAAATTCAACTAAAATCAGTTCATCTTTTACCCAACTATGTTATACATTATATGTGAAACAGAATCAATATAATAGATTTATTCGTTTATAATAAAAATTAAAAAAAAATTAGTTTCGTAATATTATTCATTGTATCTTATACTTAAAGCATCCATTCAATTAAGTCATTTCTAAATAAAATGGAGCAAAGATAATCATATTTAACCTAATTTTAGTTAAATTTTGCATAACCTAAATAACTGGCGTTAATCAAGTTATTTTACTTTATTTTAAAGTCGAATTAAATAAATAATTTACAGGTTAGAACTCTTCAGTGTATTTCGATGAAACCTAAAGTGTCATTTACATTTGATTATCTTTGTTGTACCTAAAGGAAACATACATTGAATTCGTTTTATAGATTTGTTTATTTACGAAATGCGAACAAAGTGGTTTATTTTAACTAGTTTCTTTATCAATTGAAAATACTTAAAACAATGGGATTATTTATTTACAATAAAAATATGCAAACTTAATTTGTTTTAATGCAGATTACTTTTTTAAGTTTGATCGTTTATTTGGGTTTATTTTAATGCTTGATTCATTAGTGTCATAGTCGATTATATCCGCAGAATTATTGAGATGAAGCAAAGAAAGCGAAATCAAGTGCCTTTTTTAATTAAAAAAATGATGTAGCGATATTCGTAAATAAGTTCACTGTCAGATAAAAAAAGCACGATAAACAAATACACTAATAAATCCTTCTCTTTAAAATGGTCAAGACATGAACTAAAAAAATCTTTGTCAAGGCTGTGGTTGGGCTGTACAAATCAACCAACAGCATAATTATCGAAGTGCATTAATGAATCTCACTCAGTGCATCATCGATTTCAGACTAAGCAACAAAAGTACTCGTGGTGTCAAATACTAAGCGAGCGGAATGATTTAGTGTGTATCACATGCATATGCGAAATCTGTATTGCATGTTCTAACGGTATTTTACATGAACGACGAGCAACTCTCCAATGAGAAGGGCATATAATCAGATAATAGCTGAAAAAAACGATTTAAAGTTAAAAGGTGACGAATGCCATTATAGCTTTCTTTTAGAGTTTGATGGAATAAGGATTCATCTTCTATTTTTTTTAATAGTGACTAAGATTTCTGTTTCCACACAAAAATTCAAAGTTGTTATGAATTTTCTTTTCACATATCTGAAAGTGAAATTGACTGTAGTGAATTTTTTCATCTACTATTTTCACATATCAATTAATTTTTATATAATTCGATATTTTCTTTTATTATAACGCAGAATGAAATAATATTGTTTAAGTCAATTCTGATCAATTCTTTTTTATTTTCAAATAAGATCAAATTTCGCATAATATGTTTTGTGCTTTTATTTAATTCAAATAATTAAATGATACTTTTATATAGGTTTGACTTTCTCTTCCAAATGGAATAAAAATAAAAGGAACACAACAAATTAATTCATTTTTTTTCAAACTTTAAAAATAATTATATTCATTTGATGCTCTCACAATAAGATAGTTGAATAGATTTATTTTAAAAAAATGGATTGAATTTTAAAGATTTGTTTAATTTAGCTACAAATATGTTACATTGAATAAATCCAATGTGTTTATTATATGTTGATTTAAAATAAAATAACATCATCCTGTAGGCAAATGTAATTTATTCTATTTCGAATTAAAACCAATTAATATTTAAAACTGTTTCTGCGCTTTATAAAAGTGAGAATAAATTTAGTGTAATAAAACTGTATTCACGAATAGAAAGAACACGAAAAGTGTTTGGAAACTCTTCTTACATTTAAGATAACATAATTTTGTTTTACAATCATCACCCTCAATTTTAAGCAATTTTATTTATGTTTGGATAGATTTGACATGTTACCTGTTTTCTTTCATTTGATAGTAAAATGAAGAGAATAAAAAATTTTTCATGATCAAATAAATTGCTTTTTAACTTCTAATTTAATGTGACTTTCAGTAAGAAAACTTTTTTAAACATGATTCTTTATTAATAATCAGAGAAGCAAAAAAATTATTTTGAGTCAATTTAAAATGATATTTTGATAACTCCTCGTTTCATTATGGTGTATTCTAATGTTAAACTCTTTACCATTGTGGCTGGATATTCGACAAGATGAGAGAGTTGCTATTAGCCAAATGAATTATATTTTTTTCTATCAAATTATTTGACGCCTTCTTTGTACACCAATATAGTCTTTAACAATGCAACAAATATAGAAGCATCGATTCATTTCTTTAAAAGTATCAAAAGTACCTGTATCTGTAACAAACGGTATTCGATCAGCTTTTAAATTAATAAAATAATTATTAAAATGCATTGTTGTATCTTGAGAGTCTCAACAGTGACTTACAATAAGCAAAAATGTTCTTATGATCAGCTGCAGGCCTTATTATACGACGATACTTACTAATATGTGCACTGAATTTCAGTTTTATTATGTCTTAAGGATATAAAACTTCAGTGTTAAATGAAATCACTTCTGTTTTGCAGATTAAATCCCTTCGTCGTTCATATCTTGTCCGTAAATTGGGAAATTTTAACGATTATTTGGATAAACAAAACCAAATGCATGTTTCTACTAGTAGTTTTCGATAAATTTTTGCTTGTTTTGTTTTGTAATGCTATAACAGAAACAGAATTTATAAAGTATGATCATTACAATAATCATTTAAATGCAATTTTCTTAACAACATTTCATTCGATATATCGAAAGTGTTCATAAAATCAATCTTAATTTTAAGAAGTATCAGTCAATTAGCAGATACAAAACATTGCCTGACTATGTCAAGTAAGACTGAATGTAAGTCAGATACTACATCGAGTCTTCTCTCCACGTTAAAACCACACCATAAAAAGGACCAAAAATGAAATTCTTATCTCCACAAAACATCAGATTATTCAGCAACCGATAGCCCTTATAATGATGTTACATTTTCAGGTAAATGACCACTTAATTGAACTGGCACAAATATAAAAAGCAATCACAGAAGACTCAAACCAAGAGCTGCGACGAATCAGCAAAGACTAATGATAATATACTGTTGAAATTACTCACTTTAAACTTTTTTAAAACCACTAACATGTTACAAATCATCTCGCGGTTATACGCAGTTCAGGGTACTAGAAACTGTTCAGATAGTAGTACGCATCAATGTTAGGGATACCAATCTTCAAACATAAAAATTCTTCATGCATATAGACATAGAAGTCTTCTAATTTTTACAAAGATCATTTAAGTCTCAAAATCATCTTCGAGTCTTCCGGCTGCAAATTTGACGGGCCTCACCCTATATAAATGGATGCCAAATACAACACAGTTCATTCTAATATCGACTCAGGTGGCAGTAATACGGATTTTAAACCAATTAAAAGCCATCGAAATCCACAGATCAGATCAACAAACATCATCAAATATCAATCTCCTTAATTACAATATGAGTAATAACAGAAACTGCAACAGGTACTGTACACATCTGTACAGGTAAGTTGCAGAAAAAGATTTGAATCTCCTGAAATCAGACAATAATAAAAAGATCTTTCAAATCAAACAAATGTTGAGGATTATTCATCTTTCGCACGAAGCTATAGGTAGTAGAAGGCGCTCAGGTACTACTAGTATGAACCAGTGTCATCAAGAACCATATTCCAACATAATACTCTCCACAGATACACATACAAAAGTCTTCAGATACACAAAGATCATTAAAGTCTCAAAATCATCTTCGAGTCTTCCGGCTACAAATTTGACGGGCCTCACCCTATATAAATGCACGCCAAATCCAACACAGTTCATTCTAACATTGACTCAGGTGACAGTAACATGGATTTAAAATAGATTAAAAGCCATTAAAATTCGAACAACATACCAACAGCGACTACAAAATATTAGGCTCTATAATTACAGTGTGCGTGGCTGCAAAAAAAACTACAGGTGCTCTGCACATCTGTTCAGGTACGCTACAGGTAAAAATTTAAATCTCTTGAAATCACAAAATAATTAAAAAAAATCGGAACTATTTTACAGCTATTCTTTCATTGGCCCTAATAACACTTTCCAGCATTTTGCCACTAATGTTTCTTATTCTACAGATTTCGATTAACTGCTTTCTATTTCAGTGATCCTAACAGCATATTACAATTCATTCATCACTTTAGTCGTCATATTGTACTTCATAATCGTCAAAACAATTAGTCTTCACGAGGTCCAGACTTCATTTTTATTTCTCACCGCAACAATAAAAGAAATCATTCCAACATGACTCATACAGGGATTTTCCATCATTGTACTTTTCATTCGTGTCAAAAAACTCCTTAAAACAACAGCATTTAAAGAAAGATATTTAAAGATCTCTAAAGATCTCAATTCAATGTAATTAAGATTTGAATCTCAAAACCCGCTGAAAATGAATGGTTCGTTTTCCAAAAATTTATTAGAATATGATTTTCTATCTGTTCACATTTGCGCCGCTACAAAATACCCCAAGATAAGGGTATTTGGAAAAGGTCTTTAAAGATCTCAATTCAATATAATTGAGATTTGAATGTCAAAACCGCTGAAAATGAATGAATCATTTTCCAAAACTTATTAGAATATGATTTTCTATCTTTTCACATTTGCGCCGCTTCAAAATACCCCAAGATAAGGGTATTTGAAACAGTACTTAAAGATCCTTATGTATTCTCAAAGATCTCAGTTTGTGTGTGGCAGGAATTGAGATCCTTAAGGATCCTCGAAGATCTCAGTTTGTGTGTGGCAGAAATTGAAATCCTTAAGGATCCTCGAAGATCTCAATTGAAGTGAGTGGCGTAGTGAGATCTTCGAGGATCCTGAGCTCGGAATCATTGTTCTTTGACGGCGAAATCGGGCCGTATACGCTAGCGTATCCGTCGAAAGACGGCCGTTTTACGGCACAGGTTTCAGTGTTTATGGTGGGTGTGTTTCGCCGTATACGTCACGGCGTGTTACGGCCGTAATACGGTCGCTACCAAACGGGTGAAACACGGCCCGTTTACGATCGTAATTTCAGCGTTTACGACTGTTTACGGCACCGGAAACGACCGTAAACGGTCGTTTAGGATCGTCGTAATCATTGTCCTGGGAAGGGCTGAGCTCCCTCTATCATGTTTTTCTAGTTATGCCCCTACCCACACCCTGTACTGACTCTATTCAAAATGAACTTCCTTGCATGAGTATGATTTTTTTCTTGATTCCATTCAATCATGATGTGCTTTTCGTCTCCAATGTTTTAATTTTGATAAGTGCAATTTCTCTTCACAAAGTTCGTAGTTAAAGATATTGAAATAAAACACAAAAAAAAGAAAGATAAGAAAAGTAAAACGTTGCTCTCGTCCGAAAGTAACAAACAAATCATGTGAGTACTGAAAGCAAATAGTATCATATACATCGTATAATTTAAAACTGATAACAACAAGTCATTGGAATTTTTACGAGTATTTTGAGTAATATTATTGCGCTGTGGTGAGTATCTTATCAGCATAGTTTGAAAAGCAAATCAAACTAATTCAAAAGTTAAATGCATAGCGTAGGAATGATTGAGTTGCTAGAAAGAATCAAAACAATATTGGAATCGAGGATGTGACGTGGGATTGGATGTGGCTATGAACGTGGGTTTGATTCCTCTCTCAATTCACACATCCCCTTTCCCAACTAACACCTACACTCACGCCTTTCAACAGTATTTATCAGATCACAATTATAGAAAATTTCAAACCTATAGATATTTATTTGTAAAATTCTTTTAGGAGCTTAAAAATTTGAATTTATCTCTACACTGTCAGAGAATCTGAAGAGAAAGTTCTGATTGAGATGCATTTTTCCTGCAAATGAACTGTCTCAATTATTTTTCATGGCTGTGAGAAGGTCAAACATTTTTCCTACCCAACTTTCAGCCGAGGTGTGAATGTATGTGGATGTGGGTCTTGGTGCGGGCAAAAATAAAAGCTATTCGCACATGTACACCGTCTATACTCATGCCAACACCAACATCCCCACCCACACTCACATTCTATGATGTACAGATTACACCGAAGTAAAATTCTGATGCAATATCTCTACTTAATAATAAATTTCATGCAGAGTATAAGAGGATAGAAACAAAAAGGGGAAAAGACTTGGGTTTGTGGGTGTATGTACTGTGAATCATAGTCTTTATTTTACAATCTTTTTTAGCAAAATGTTACGAGTGGGTCATGTACGTCATCATTTATACCCAATCGAAATATCTGAAAATCATGAAGCAGTATGTCTCGTTTGGCTTGATGCTGCTATTAGTGACGACAAGCATGCACATACTATACAAGAGATGCTACTTGAATTGCATCCAGACGTTCGGCTATATAGTGAAGCTCGTTCGTGTTCTGATCTGATTAAGACACTTAATAACCGGTATATTCTACTAGTTACGTCCGACGTTTTAGCTCAAGAGATCTTACCTTCAATTCACTTCCTTCGTTCAGTGGCTGCCATATTCATCTTTTGCACCGATGAACTATTTCATACATCTCTAAAAGATGAATATGCAAAAATTGTGGAAATCTTCATTAATCAAGATTCTCTATTAAAATCAATTGCGGAAACTATATTTCTCGTTGAAAAGCAAATTCATGCCTGTAGTCTGTTTGATCAAAAGCAAAAATCACTGCGCGATGCACCAAGAGGATCTGCCGCGTTTCTCTGGCATCACTTACTTATTTATATTCTTAGACAAATACCTGCAGACGAACAATCGAAAAAGGATATGATCGAAAAATGCACGGATTATTATCGAGGCAACAGACGAGAACTAAAGAAAATCGATCAATTTCGAGAAACGTACACACATGATGACGCTATAAGATGGTATACACGAGATTGCTTTCTCTATAGATTATTGAACAAGGCTCTTCGAACGGAAAATATCGAGTTACTTTATGCATTTCGATTCTTCATCATAGATCTTTGTGATCAGTTGAAAATTCAACGTGATAAAGGAAAGAAAAAGAAAATTTTGAAATTATATCGAGGTCAACGTATGTCTAAAGACGAATTTGGTAGACTAGAAAGAAGTATAGGAACACTTATTTCTACTAATGGATTTCTTTCGACTTCACGTGATTTAAGTGTTTCTTTGGCTTTTGCTGGACAAGGAATGGAAGAGACTGACGATCGATATGCAGTTTTATTTATTATTCATATTGACTCATCATTAAACAGTTTCGATTTCGCTGATGTTTATGATACAAGTGAAATGCCGAGTGAAAAAGAGGTACTTATCAGCCATGATGCTTCATTCAAAATCGATTCTGTTCAGAAAAATTCTGATCTTAACATATGGCAAGTAAGATTGACGGCAACAGATGAAGGCTCAGATCATGTTCAAGAATACAACTTATTGTTTCAAGAGCTAATGAAAGATCAGAGTGCGGCTGTGCTTCTCGGTGCCTTTTTCTGGCGTGATATGGGATATATTGAGCACGCAAAAAAATATTTCGAGACATTACTTCAAAGTCTACCTTCCAATCATTCAGACGTTCCATTTATTTATAACTACATTGCTGCGTCACATTACGAAAAAGGTGAGCTAAATTTAGCATTAGAAAACTATCAGCGTGCCTATGCGATTCGTCAAGCGCAACTTCCGCTAAAGCATGCTGATATTATTGCTTCTCTGCATAATATTGGTAATATTTATTGTGAAAAAGAAGAGTTCAATAAAGCTTACAAGTATTATTCTCACGCACTAACAATTGATAAAGACAGTCATAATATTGATTCACTATCAAGAGCAGGTATATATGAAGCTTTGGGAAATCTTTTTCGTAAGAAGCGTGATCTGAATAGTGCTCTTGATTGGTTAACTCGAGCATACCATATGTACATGAGACTTTTGCCTGCCCCACATCCTCATATTGCTAGATGTCTTGGCAACATTGGTCTTGTTCATGAAACAAAACGTGATATAGATCTTGCTTTAAAGTGTTTCTTTGAAGAATTTGAAATGGAAGAACAATGCTTGTCACCTGATCATCCCAATCTTGGTCTTCATTTAGATTGGATCATTACCATGTATAAGAAGAAAGGTGAGTGGACGAAGATTCTTCGATTCTATCAGTTAAAATTAAATACAACGATACCTACAATCAGTATAAATTATTCTCAGTTTATGTCTGTATTACGAGCGCTGAAGGATTTTTCTCATGCTTCTACTCTATATGGCACGTACAGTGAACTGTCGTCAATTTACATGTTGTCACCTCCATTCGGAATAACTTTCACAGAAGACACAGTTGATCAACTGAATATAAGTCAGTGTATCAGAAAGCTCAGTAACTGCAGTTTCGATATGCAAGAATTGGGCGAGAATAATACATATTGGTTACATGCATTAAATATTGAACGACGAGTCTACTCAACAGATCATCCAGAAATCATTCGCTCTTTGCGATGGGTCGGTGAAAGTGATGCGAAAACTGTGAGAAACTATTCGGAAGCACTACGAATGTATTCAAAAAGCTTAAACCGTCTTACCAGAAAAACGACTTATTCTAAATGATAACAAATTAAATGATTTGTAGTTTTTTGCTGAACACTCAGTATAATTTACTCGGCATCATATAAAACTTATCAGAAAATCTCGGTTGTGGGTATGGGTATTAGTCTTCACTTCTTCTACACCCAGACCCACACCCTTACGATACGGGTTAAATATTCTATTGAACAGTGTTCAATATCAGTCATACTTAGTAAGTTATGTGAATTCAAAGAACAATTCAAAATATAATAGAATTAATCTTCATTAAAGATACTTTCATAGATACTATGTTTCTCATAATAAATAGAACAATACTTGCATTCTTGATTAAATTATAAAAATATCATTTGAATAAAATAAAATAAAATAAAAACACAGAGTTTCTTCCACATATGGAATGAATATTTCGGGTGTGAGTGCGGATGTGCGTGTAGGTGTGGGTGATTCAGAGTAATTCTTCTCTTCATCCACATGCCACCTACACCCTCGCAGTTGATGCTGATCACCTGTGATTATCTAACGTCTTTTACTGGTAAGATTACTAAAAAATAGGTTTTTTACTGAGTTTTTCAACAAAAACCTCATATTTCCCTTAGGTCATATTGAAAGTTGACTTTTGACTTAAAACTTTGTATAAATAATGTTCTCAATAAAACTGGTTCATTGTGAAAGTTTCAACCTTTTCTGTTGCTTTTGGCGTGTGATACGAATACAAGAACAAAATTTGCTTTTTCATAAAACTAAATTGTCAATATACGTAGTCTCACAACACGACAGAGGTAACGAAAAAAGCTGATGCTTTCAGAATGAACTAGTCACATTGAGAACATTATTTATGTAAATTTTCAAGTCGAAACTCGAAAGTAAAATTTCAATGTAATCTGAGAGGAACTATGAAGTTTTATTGAAAAATTCAGTAAAAATTCACTATTTTAAGACGAAAAGTTTGTAGAACCAAACCACTCTAGACTTTTTCAATATTCACCAGTGCTCATCAAATCAACATAGTCTTGATTCAGGTATAATTTAGCACCTGCAGAGAATGTGGGTGTGACGAACATATTTCTTCTCTTCACTCATCCACTGTCACACGCTTTTTTTCATATTGTCAACACTCAAAATAAATACAAGCTATTGATATTATTATAAGGCACAGCTAGTTTAGGATAAATTTCCTAAAAGCAGGGTATTTTTTGTAAATCTCGAGAGATCTTTCGACATATTTTAGTGCTTTATATTACTCGCTGATTCTATGCTTCAACGTCACTAACAAATCATTGATTTCAAAAAGACGCACAGCGTTTCTTTCATTGTCAAGCATACATTTGACGAATATTTCTTCTCGACTATAGTTACCTTGTTTTATTAGTAGTTTGGTAAACTGAATTAGGTACGAACCATCATCTTAATGATATCCTCAAAAAATCTGTCAATGTTATCTTCATAACCGAAACATTTTCTGAAGACTGCTTGACGAGAATGTTCACTTCATTGACATGATCCAGAAACATCGGTGTGATTTTATTATTCTCTTTAATACAAATAGCAATACATCTGTGTAAAATACAAAGAATAGATGATAGCGCGAAACAACACACAAGTAATGCATATAAATTGATAGAAGTTTTTCAGTTACAATTGATTTTCTTATGCATGAGATAGAATTCAATGTGTCAATCGGTTCAAAAGTTCATGATGCGAGGACGAGAAGAACACACACATCTAGTTCGATCGTCAAAAGCAATCTCAAATAAATGGATAGAATGGTTGAAAAAAGAAAAGCACAGTTTTGTTCAATGAAAAGAGAAAAAACCGATCGCGAATGGAGAAGAAAATTTTCATTCAAATAAACTGAGATTTTAATATTGTTGAATGGAATTCTAGGAGCATTTTCAACACCGTTCACTTTGATTTTGAGTAAAACTCAAGTTAGGGTCTAAAACTCGCATAATTCAATAAGCAAATTAGATGACATTGAATCTGCGTCAAAATATTGCCTGAATTTATTGATTTATTCATTTCCGTTAATATAATCAAAATGAATCTCCATTGTACAAGAAAAAAAAAAAGAAATTTTTGTAAGAAAAATACACAAAAGACAGCCAAAGCAGTGACAAATCTTTGTTCTTGACTAGTGATTTACGAGCAAGAGTATGCATCTCACATTGATTAGCGAAACTCTATTGAGAGCCAGATCTATCTCGATTTCTTATAGTCAATTCAACAGAGCTAGTATTGATTGTATTGCTTGAGATGCTTGAAGTTCTAACTTATTTTTGCTGCCAATAATTCTTCTCTGTCTTTGGATTGTTCTTGTTCGTTGTCGATGGTACTGTTGTTGGCCATCACAGACGCTCTTGGACTTCTGAGTTCACCAGAGACATTCTTGACTGTTGTTTGCGATTCAACCTTTGACAAAGAAATGGCGGCACTTTCATCCTCCTCAATACCATACATTTTAGCCCAAAATGCTAGATCTTCCAAGGAGTTTTGTTGAGTGGATATGTTGGAGATCAACTCCTCATAGACTTGTTCGATTTCGGGTGCATACTTTTGTAGATGTATTGTCTGAGTGAACATGAGAAGAATCTCTCGAATTTGTTCCAGACGTTGTTCTTCCACTTGTTGGCATTGAGCAAAGATTTGTTTCGCTCTCTTACGATATGTTTGTTTGGTATTGTCAAGATTTTGTTCAGCATGTACGACTTTCTCTTTGAGTTGTTTCAATTGATTTTCACATTTAATTTGAGTATCTGATTTGTTAAGTCGCTTTCGTTCGTTAGAACTTTCATCATGAATCACTTTTTCAACCGCTCTGTTAGCATTCAAGAGAGCTTGTTCTGCTCGACAAACTCGATCACGTAATTTATCGAGACTTTTCTCCGATTTGACTACAGAAGCGTGAGCATCTTTAAAGAGTTTCCTAAATTCACGAAATCGACAATGTTCAAAACGACGTCCGAAATTGACATGCATGTAAGTCTCATCGACAAGTGTACGGTAATTGTTAATCACTGTTTTTAGAGCATCACAACGATTGTCATCGATACGAGCCAGATGTTTTGCAATACGGATCGTATCAAGCTGAGCACGTTTAGTTGTATGATATGATGAAATTCTCGACTGAGTTTTTAAATGTTTGGTCCATTTTTTATTGAATAACAAAAGAGCTTGAGCACGCGTTCGTTCGATTTCATAATAATCTTCCATTATACGAATTAGATCTTGAGCCACATCGTAGCCTAGAATAGAATATGCCACAACGAGTATTTTGATAAATATTTTTCAAGAAGGAATAATAGCAAGTACTTACCACCATTCAAACGTTCGAGAACGACTTGAAAATTTTCATCATCAAAAAAGTTTTTGCCTGCATAAGGATCGAGTTCGTTATCTTCGCTTTGAAAACCGCTTCGAACATTGACGGCTATCGTTCCTCCCAACCCGACACAAGCTCCGAGATTCACTGGAGCATTGATCTTGCCTATCATTGCACTTTCTATTTCAAAGTTTAACTAAAAAATGAAAATGCAGTTTTCTGTATGCAGTTGAATTAGATTACTAATCAAAAGTGAAGATGGCAAAATGTGCAATGATTCTTTATATATAAACGTTCTGCCTACGTTTTTCTTCTTACTGTGGAAAGAATGTAAAAAATGATTCATTGATAGAAATAAAAATGATTGTGCAATACTCTTGACGATCAGTCGAAAAGAGAACAAAACGAAAATTATAAACAAGAGGTGAATAAGTAAAAAAAGACAATGAATCAATATTTTCAGACTTTCTTTATTTTATTCGATTAGAATCTACTCAAAGATTTTTAACTGCAAATTCTCATTTTTTTTTCTTTTCTTCTTTGCACAAAGAATGTAATGTAATCGTGGGATTATTTTTCTTTCGTTACACAGACTTCAAGAGTTAGTAACAATGTTTACTAAAGAATTGACTCTATGGTGTTTCACCGTCATCGTTACCATTGCGACAGTTGACCCGTCTATGTATCTGAAGCAATTATTCACCGTTGGAAACCATTCATACCTTTCAACACCACGTCAACATATCAAGTCAAAAGTTACTTAATCATAGTTGCTGATATTTATCTTTTCCTTGTTTATTGTTAATAAAGTTTTATTTTTCCATTAGTGAATTGAAAAGAATAAACGCACATCTTCATTGATAATTCTAAAGTTAGGATGTGGATGTAGAAATATTCCTCAACCTACTCCAAAACTGAATCCTATTCTGTATAATTACCAGTTTTATAAAAATTAATGAAATAATCTAGTTCAAATTGTAATTAACGAAAAAAAGCTGCTAGCACAATCTCTACAATATTAAAATGTTAAACACAATATATTTGCGCTCGCTAACTACAGAAAGATTGTTTTATTCTATCGATTTAGGGGCACATTTTTTCATCATCCTTTAACTTACTCATATAGAAATACAATAAGGAAATATGACCTTTTATCGTAAATCGAATTACGTTTGTCACAGCATGTTCTAGCGTCTAGACTTCAACTCTTCTTTTACATCGTGTTTTACAATAAATATTTTTAATCATGTTTCCATTTATGTGCATTAGTAAGATTACTATTTATATTATTTATAACAAATACCCTTTTTATTCTCTTTCTCATATTAATCATTGATTGAAAATAAAAAAAAAAGGATACTTCTTTTTTTCTTGTATACTTCATACTCTTATTGTTTGACTTCATACTTAAACTATAATTACAATTTGCAATCATAAAGAACAATGATATGCGTATTGACAGAGCTATAAATTTATTTAATTATACAACTGAGTTCGAATTTTTTTTATTATAGTGATTTCAGTACTATCACTGATTAATTTCATACATCTACACTTTAAAGTACGTTAAAAGACAATATTCATATTAAGATTACTATGTAAAATTCATTTTGAACAATAATTATTATTGAAATAGTCGAAGAAAAATCGAATTGTTGAGTGATATTTATCAACAATTTAAGTAAAATGAAAGTACGGAAAAGGCTATCTTATTGTAATTCTTGTTTGATAGTCTTTATCTACTGTTATTAATACTTATAATCTTATTATTGAATTATACGAATCCATGTAGAATTATTTTCAAGTAGAAATTTTCTTTTTCTACAATAGATTGTTTAACATGTAATTAATAAACCAAATATTAAAATACAACTAAAGATAATAATGGCATACTTAAATAAAAAAATCCCGTTTCTACGACATATTAGTATAATAGACAAGTTTACAATTTTATGAATAAATCTGTACTTTTCTTTCTAGTTGAGATTTTTAGAATAAACCGAGTGGTAATAGTTGTATCTGCAGTATAAACATGAGACTCAATCATAATAATATCAAGATTAAATAAATAAATATTATTTACAATAGATTTTAAATAGTCTGCAGTTTAAGATCTTATGCATGCACATTCATATTATTTCAGTCTTCATATTTATTTACTAAATATAAGGTATTTTTTTGTTTCCTTATTTCTTTTTTCTGTCACAAACAAAAGAAAACATTTCGATTTGTATTATATTTTAGATGAAATAATATATTTTGAGATGTGAGTGTGGGTGTGAGTTGTTTTTACACCCACACCCTTCTCTCTCCTTCTAACTAACAAGAGAATGTTTTCAAAGAAAAGATACTTTCATTTTTTAGCTTTTCTCCAACTCTATCGATCATAGGATGCTTGATTAATTTTATCTGTTAAAAAGAAAGCCAATCACGTTTACAGCAGAGATGTGAGTTGATTAGTTAAGCCATTACTGCTAAATTTTGTCATATTTTTTAGTTATTTTACGAGAGAACATATATAAGTTTCAAACTGCTTTTGACTTAGTATTAAGTGGCATCATGCTGGTTCTAAAGAGCTATGAATATTCTGAAAATAATTCGGGCTAATAGCTTATTGCTGCCGAGATAATGAACTTTGATTTTATTTTTTTTAGTAGAATGCTGTGGCTCACCTTAGAAACATTAAAAAACCGAATTCCGACTTGAGATTTTTCATAGAGATCGGCGTTAACAAAAAATAAATGCGGAAACTTCGGATTTAAATCCGAGAGTTATGTGTACTTCAAAAAGTGAATCATACAAATCAATCATCCTAGACTATCT
>CAJNSZ010001008.1:0-39432 GCA_905329745.1 Rotaria sp. Silwood2 | reverse complement strand
TATAGATGGCATGTGGATGTGAACATAAAAATACAGAGACACCCGTTTCCTCCACCTCAGGTCCAGCTACCGACACAAAACCATACCCTGACATCCACACCCAAAAAACTTGATAATAATTCTTAACTGAGTTATATTTATTGGTTATTAATTTATGAGTCACAACTTATTACAATTAAGCAAATTAAGAAAATTCATTGAAAACAATTAATTATGTATTTAACGACGAATTATCGGTTATTTATTTGAATTGATATTGAATTCTTGTACTCCATGATTTCCGTAATCGACGACATAGAGATTGCTATGTCGATCGAATGATAAACCGACAGGCACATTGAGCAGGTTCGATTCTTCTCCTTGACCATCAGCCACGACAATGCCTTGTTGTTCACCTGCCATCCATTTCATCACACGATGATTTCCATAATCAGATACGTATACTGAGTGATCTCGATCGATGAATACATGATAGGGGTTAGAGAGTTGATCAAGTCGATTTCCACTTCCATTGCCACCTGCAACTACTGTTTCTTGAGATTCTCCTCTTTGATATCGTCTCAATCCATGTTTTTCATTATCAACGACATAGAGAGATCCATTTTCGTCCATTGTCAAACTCCAACAATCGATGTTCGAGATGATCGTTTCTCCACTTATTCCATTTCGACGAAGCCATCGAACTATTCGTGCATTCGAATAATTGTAGATGATGAGACTCTCTCTTTCTTTGTTGACAATCACATCAAACGGGTTAGACAATTGATGAGCCTCATTTCCTTGTCCATTCCCACCGGCAACCGTTTGGCCATTCGTTGTGCCCAATTTCCATTCCATAATACGTTGATTCACCATATCAGCAGCATAGACAGTTTGATCATCATCAACTTGCAAACCCAACGGGCAAGAGAGTTGATTGATTCCATTGCCTTCTCCATTTCATCCAACCACAGTGATACCATTATGTTGCCATCGAGCATTCGGATGAATGTCAATTGAACATTCACGTAATGGAGAAACTGAAATGGGGAGAAAGGAAAGAATAAAATTATAAAATAAGAGAGAAAAGAGAGTGCCGGTGGGATATAAATAAAAATATTATTTTCATAGTATTTTAATTGCATACGGCTGTCATACAAGTTTTTTTTTGATTTGGTTTAACTAAAAGTCACAATTTAATTTGACTGCAACTATTGTATGATATAGCTCAGATGTGTTCCTTTAGGATTTCTTATCAAATTTTAGACTCGCATGGCTTACTGTCTTCATTATATTTTAAGGGTGTGGGTGTGGGTCAGATTATTGTCTACAACCGCATCCACACCCACACCCATACCCTCCTCTGTTACTTTGTTCGCAGACGCGAATATTGAAACTGGCACCGAACAATACAGTTTGATATCTTGCATTCAATTGATACTCGAACAAAAAAATGCCACCAATCTTACTGTGATACTGTAAGGTCCATACGGCATGATTAACTCGACGGGTGCAAAATATATAGATCATTATAATCTTTGGTAGCGCGTAAATTTTCGGAACGAAATTTTCGCCCAATGACCCAGAGATAATAAAAAAACATTGGTCGCTTTTCATTTTCAATATAGTTAAGACATTCTACTTCGTCACTAAACACTTTTACATAACCAATCATATGCGACAATATCGGATCATCAATATTTCTATTTGCGGGAGCAAACCAGATAAGAACAAAATCTTCCAAGTTATCATCTTCTGAATTGAAAAAAAAATGATCTAATCGAACTATTTCGCTGAGATGATTGTTCATTGTTCGTTGTAGTAATTATGCGAAGATTTGACTGACTAAAAGAAGTTTGATCATCAAAAATCAGTTCCATTGTTTCGGCGTCAGGTTTTTATCAATCCGTGTATCCAACGACAATATAATTTACGTCTAGAAACGAAGAGTATAAACGCATAAAAAAGAAAAAGCCAGCATGTTTTACATGCTGTGTTAAGTATCTAATAGATAAGAAATGAAAACAGAGCTGCAGTCATAGTCGAAAGAGAGAACAAGCTGCTGACAGATTTTTGTATGGTTTTAAAGTTAAAGCGTGTGTGGTGTGGGTGTGCGGTGTGGATGTGGAAGGAAAGAACACGCACACCCCACATCACACCCACACTCAAAATAAAGAAGGATCGATTTTTCCTATTAAAATTTTAATATGTTTATAACCAATCCAATATAAAAGCCAAGCAAAACGAGCTACCATCATTAGTTTTTCATTCGTATATAAAACAATAAATGCCTCTTGAGATAAACGATATTTATTCAGAAGTTTTTCTCTTATATCATCAAATAAAGAATATTTCCAATAGTTATTATTTTTATCAGTTTCAATATCATTCATTATATTCGATGTTATTTGTAATAAATAAAGATTTTTTATTGAAAAAATTTGTTCAGATCTTATAAACCATTTAGATACGTTCAACTAAAAGAATTATTTTATTAAAAAAGAAAAAAAAGAAACTAAGAGAAAAATAAAAATGAAATGAAATGTTTTGTTGAATTTTAAATTTGTAAACGACTTTCTTCATTAAGAATAGTTAATTTATTCGATGATTCAATTTGAATATCGAGATTTTTAAGCTAAATTAAGTAGAAAATTATAAAAATCATTAATTAAATTGAAACAGAAAAAAAAACCAAAAATATTACTTCAGTAGTATATGCATTAACATCATGTTGAATTTGCATACGAATTTTATTGTCATCTGTCAATGAAGCTGTTGATGAAGTTGTCATACTTTGTGTCATACTTGATAAAGCTTTAGATGATTCACGAACACGTCTTAAACGTTGAATACTATCTTCCATTTTTCGAACAGATGATAAGATCTCTGAACATAATTCATAATAACTAAATTTATTAAAATTATTTATATTTCGAAAATGAATTAATGAAATCAAATACTTTTTAGTAATTTCTTCCATAGCTATTATTTGAAATTGTTTACATTCATCTTCAGTTAATATAGTATCACTATAATCATTAGAAAATGCTTGTAAATGACGAAATGTTGCAAGAATACTATTTGATGGTTTACTAGAAGCTCAAATTGAATGAAATTCTTTTTTTGTGTATTTTAGGAATTATAACGCGAAATAAAACAAATTAAATAAGAATTTGTTTAAATAAATATTAAATTGATCGAACTGGTCTATAAATACTACTGAGATCAGTTCTAAAGAAACAATATCAATGCACAAGCGCTGTTTTTCTTTCCGTTCCGACAAATATTTATAATTGATTGATTTTACATTTTTCTTCTGATCTTACATTTATTTTCTGTTCTATTCAATTTGATTATTGTCTCATGTCACATTGACTTTTCATTATCAAGGACAAAATCAATGATTAATATTTTTTAATGCTTACTTCTCGAGTTGTTTTTCTATACATTCGAGGAATTTCTTGTATGGAATGAAGTGTTTCATTACATCGATCAATTAATTGTTCATTAGCTAATTTTTTAAAATTTTTACGACATTCATATGTTAAACTTAAGTGTTTCATCCAAAACTAATCAAGAAAAATAAATATTTGTTTTTTTTTTTGTTCAATGAAAAAACAAACATCTTTTATTTTTTACTATTTGTTAATTCTATAGATATATTTGGTGATAATGAAATAATTGATGAAATTCGTTGATCAAGAATAATATTTTGAAAAAATTTTTTACTTCATTACAAATGTTTGAAGATCAACATAAAGATTTACAAGAAATTTTGTATCGATTGTTTTAATCTAAATATAGAAATGAATTTTTTTGTCTTACAAAAATAATTTAATTATTTACATTAAATTGTTCAATCCCATAACGAAATCGAACAATATATTTTAATGTTAGTTTCCAAAATCGATGTGATAATGGTTCAAGAAAAAGATTTGTTTTCCAACAATGATCATTTGGTTGAAATATTGTTAATGTAATTATTGTTTTAAATAATGAATTTTTTTGTTCATTTAATTGAAATGGTTGATTGACAATAATATTTTCAATTAAACTTGATATTTCTTGAAATCTTATTTGATAATAAACAACTAAATCCCATCTTGATAAAAATTCAAAATATATTTTCGATTATTTTAAATTTTGTTCACTTAATTTTGATAAAATACTTTTAAGTTGTTCAAGAAATTTTAACCAGTATGAGTATCTTTCATGAAATATATCTGGATCACCAACAAAAAATAGATTAGATGCGTTCGGGGAGTTTCCTCAGAAACTCCATTAAATGCTAGCGTATGAGATATAGGAGGTATGGGAATTGATTTTTTCCAGCAAGGGTTGGCAAGTGATGCCAATATATTTTACGAGTAGATGTTAAAATTCGAACACTATTGAATGATTAGCTGTACTAGTTAATCAATATCTCCAACATCTCCTATATCTCTATATCTCATACTCTAGCATTTAATGGAGTTTTCGAGGAAACTCTCAGAACGCATCATATGAAAAAATAATAATAACTCATATACCGTGGACATATAAATCCCAACTGGATGTAGTAGCATTAGATTTCAGCGACCAGGTAACCCTTTCAGTATGATTCCATTTTAGCGACCATCAATTAGAGCGTCGAACTTTTATTTCACCAATTTGATAAAGTAATGATCGTTTTCTCTGCTTTCTGCTTGAAAATTTCAAGTAAAATTTGATTTTGGCAGCATGCCTCATTGAATGTATTGCACCCAAGCTACCTGAAATGGTTCTATGCTATCAGCATGTATCGAAAAATGTTGGGTACTTCAAAAAATGTTTCGTTGAATGTTATAGAAGCTGGATGGTTTTCTGAACAAGTACCCAATCAATTTGACATCAACTACTTCATCTCTTACTTTGCTGATCGTGGAAGTACCTGTAAGCCTATCAGCAACATCAATATCATCACTTAGCATGCCACCAGTACCGACAACTCAAGAATATCATTATCAATAATAACGCTCAGTAACACTTTACCAACGACAGAAAACGACAAGGAATTTAAATCATACTATAAATTTCTTATGATGATCGATTCAACCGTTTTTACCCGAAGCTCTATAAGGCTGACATTTTTATTATGACTATCTTAGTTGTTAACCATTCGTCTACTTAGATTCATAAAGAAAGCCACTTGACAAACAATCTATTTTATTAGGATGATTTCAAAAAGAACCAGAGAGACTCGCCAGGATACTCCTTCAGACCGAAGAGCGCAAAACAGTTGATAAAAAGACATGAAATGCTCTTCATCAAATGGATTAGTTTCGTGCAATATTGAATAACTTATCATGTCGTTTCCTCTTCTTGCTTCATCTAAATTTTACACAGAATGGAATAAATGGCTAAGAATAGTTCCAGCTGAAATCTTTTTATGTAAGCACTTTAGAATGTATCATAAATAAAACGAAACAAAATTAAAACAAACAAAAAGTATGATTTTGTTTAAAAGCTTCAGTTTAAAAATGTTTTTAGAGCGGAATTCTATGCTGAAGTATTTACATCGAATTTTAAAGAATCTACTACGACATATGTAAAATGCATTTATTTTCATCTAGGAATGATAAAGAAGAAATAAAGAAATTTGATAAGATTCAATACTGAGATCGGTGTATTCAGACTGAAAAGTTTTGTTCGTATATAAATACAGTATATGTAGTCTATATCAATTTATAATGATGTGAATTAGATGACTCATGAAAACCATATTTTTCATTGCACCTAGAAACACTAGGTCAATTACCAGATAGAAGCTCTGAAAAACCAGATCTTCGAAAACACCAACATATGAATATATTTTACAAAAAAAAATCAAAGACTTTTCTTACTTTAGCATGAATAGTTCGAGTAGTTGGATCAACCAATACTTAAATGTACTCTTTTTCTTTTACCGAATAAAATATTATTTAGCTATTGATAAAACATCTAGATTGGGAAAACCTTTTTTTATATTCAAGTGAATAGATCAAACATTCATAAATGTGCAATGGTCAATAGATTCAGAAAAATAGGCCGATTATATATTGATACCAAAGCTATCTCAACATTTTATCTTTAAAAATATGACGTAAAAACACTGGACTTTACAAACGTTTATGATAGAAAATCAATCATAATCTGATTTTTAATGTTTCTCCCGTAATTATTGTGAAGCTTACACAGCATATGAATAATATAATGATAGAAACATAACAAAAGAGATAGAATCTAAAGAATAAATGTGGTTTACTAATAATAATCTTAATTATCGGTGCGTCGACTATTTAATCTGGTTCTCATCGGACTTAGATGACGTCCTGTTTGTTTTGGTGTTAATGGAGCAGCTGGAATCAAATTAGTTGATGATCTTCCTAAAACAAATCAAAAAGCAGTTGGATTGTAAAAGAAATTTAAAAAAAATATTTATAAAAAGAGATATACTTACAGTAAAAAACTTTCTTAAAAGTTTCTGTTTTAGGAAAAACCATTCAATTAATTTAAATGAAATTCAACAAACTCAATCCAGTGTTAACAAGACTACATTAAAATATATTTCTTGATTTGACTCGAGCATCAAAGGAATTATATATTGTTCCAATCAATCAAGAGAGATACGAGAGATATATTTTAGTTTTTCTGAGAAAATAGTAATTATTTGAGAAAGTGTTTAGTACACATTTTAACGAGACTTGTTTTTTTTAATAAAATCGATGTTGATATTATTCTTCAAGTCTCTTAAAATACCAATGTATGTAGGCAGAATGACGATGAATGCTGTTGAATTTCTAGTACCTGAAGTTCAGTCTACAAAAGAAAACAATGTCATAATATCGTTAGAGAAAAAAATGTCTCCTGCTTTTATACGTTTACCGTTTCTCATTTTCTCGAATACAATACGCCGCGCGTAAGATATATTAGCTGACACAAGCTATCCATTGGAAAACTTCTTTTTTGCTTTACAGAAAAAATTTGAAATAATTACTTGTTTCATCAACAATAACTGTCATATGGGTAACATAAGCTAATATCAAATTAGGATCAGCTGTATCTAAACATGAACAAAATCAGTTTCATAGATGTATTGTGCAACTCTGATATGGAGTATTGAAAAAGAATTGTTGAGAAATCCTACCATTCGTAATCATTAAAACTATTGTATCGATAGTTGATTAATTATTTCATGCTGCTCGTTGATAATATTCGAATCTGAAAAATATGCTTAATATCCTTGACTTGTCTTAGAACATTGTATAAATCGCTGTTATTTCGTTTTGCAAAAACCATTCATTCATCCAAAATGGCTATGAATTCGTATGAGTGTAAATATTTCTGTCCTCAAGTATACACTCATATCCTGGTTGGTCACATTATCTACTTTTTTCTTCCGTTTTATTGCATTCATTTCATAAATAATCTTTTCTAGATGTTTGAATAGAATGTTGGAATGTATGATTGATACAAATAAACTTTCATATTCCACGATCACCTTGTTTCTGATCAATTGTATTCAAATATTGACTCATTAATCGAAAAAGATGATGAATAATTTTCATTTACCAGATACACTTTGACAGTATATTAATAACTTTCCGACGAATCGATTTTAAATGATACTCAGCTGTGTTTGAGTTTTTCCGCTAATGACGATGAAGTGTTTCGAAAATTTTTAAATAACGTTATACGTTTCCTAGCCACACTGTTGTTGATAATAGAATCAATTGTTTCAATATCGTCTTCGTTCATGAAAATACAATCACTGGCTGGTGTTTTAACTCCTTCGTTGTGTCTTTCTTTTATGAGATGTTCTACGTATTGAACACCTGTATTAAAAAGAAAATAAATAAAATTTTCAACTATATAACAAAGCTAAAATCGACTTTTATTATTCAATTGTTAAAATTAAAATCATTTTTTATTTATCATGTTCAGTCATTATCAGTTTCATTGTAAATATAAATATAAAACACTACGTAGCAACTATTATGCTGCTGTATTCGACTAAACTTATTTTGACTAATCTAATATCTGCAGATTGATGTTGATCCAAACAATTGACCATTCTCTTTTTTTTCTTGTAGTATTCGACATTGAGAAGATTTTTGAAAACTAACCGATGTTTTTGTTTGAATCTCTTACGTTACTCATCTTACTTTCTAATGAAGTTTATCAATTATTTGATATAGGCGAAGCAAAAACATATTTGTCTTTAAATATTTATATTCTCTCCTATTTTTACACTATACTTTTAGGTTTAAAAATGATCAGACATGGAAAGACTTCCTTTCATTATTATTTCACATTGTCATTTGCTTCTAAGCGTGAGTGCAGTTATTAAATCTAAGTGAAAAAAACAATAATCGCTTCAGTCTAAATAGTAATTAAAATTGATTAATTTCGAAGAAGAGATCAATAGAAATAAGAAACCCTCGAGAAAGTCGAGAAAGACATTGAAATTAGATATCTCTTCTATTTTCAAATTTATTGATAATATCTAAGTTTAGTTTAGAATACAAAACAAGAACCGAGAAGTCCATTACTATCTATGTACATATCAACAAGATCAACTGTGTGTAATAAATAACGAAATAAAAACGTTTTTGTAAATAAATATGCTGTAGCACATAAGAAACGAGAACAAGACGAAACATTAGTAAGACATTTTGTTTTACTGTTGGGTAGACCGTGGATGCCACATACCAAACATAAAAGATACGTTCGTAAATATCCTCCTGTTCTTTGTTTTCATAGAACCTTTTTAAAATAAATGCTATGGATTCGCTAAGAAATCACACGATCATCTGAAAAGGAGGAAGCGATTCCGAAAATAGCACGTTTGATTAGGATGTGAGTATAGATCTGGAGTGGGATAGAGAATAGATCTTCTGTTCATTCACGTCTAAGCTTTATGCAAACACTTCACATCCATCTTGTATAATGCGATTAAACAAAGATGGTAAAATTTAAGTAACGATCAGAAAAAGTCTCTTGGAAAGAACGAAAAATAAGAAAGGTGACTTACTTTTTTGGCAAATGATTAGATGAGCACGTTGTTTTGTCAACTTCGGTTGATGGATTATTGTATGATGTATCAAAAAGTATTTCTGCTGTTGTCTCAAAGAATATGCAAAAAATCTATGCATTCTTGATATGGCAGTTGTCAATATATATATGATTGGTTGCTTATTGGTAACTGATTAACTGAGTAAATAATTATTTATATGTATTTACGAACCGAACTAGCTAAATGCTCATCGATTTGTTGAGCAAGCTTAAAATCAGAATCTAAAGTCGAAAGCATTAACTTGTATGCACTGATGGGAGTTCTGTCATCAGTTAAGTAAGTTGAATAAACGTAATATATATCATATTTATGTTCCTTTTGATGTTTAGGCAAATTGAACTCATTTCGATCAGTAGTACCTTGTTATTTCAAAAGTTTTTTCATATAAATATCATTAGTATCTGTTAAAATGGATAAATTATACAGAGTTAAAAAAATATTGTGAACGACAATTTAATGTTCAACTTACCAGCAATATCATTTCTTTTCAAGTCGGAATCATGTTTTCTAAAATGAAATTCACCACAATGTTGAACAATCTCATAAGCTATCATTAGTGAATGATCAACTCAAGCAATATCATCAATGATTCTTCGATTGTGAGGTGGAATGAAGTCTGGGGATGATGGTAAATGTCAAGTATTCAATCAACCAAGGATCCCTACATTTTTTTGTTCTCATGCATGATTTACATCGTTGATAACATTTTCCTACCAGCTGTAGCAAGAACTAACAATAAAGAGAAAAGATTTTTTCGGGATTCATACTTCTAAAAACCTCGAAAGTCATTAGGCTTCAACAGACTTTATAGAAGATAGAAAATGTTCCAGATCTTTTTTACAGTGCAAAGATCTTTCGAATCTCAACAGAGTCGGCTTCCGTTGAGTGTATGTTCAAGATATAACAAAAGAAACAAAAAAACTTACGTATAGCAAGAGTGGAATTTTCGGCATTGATGCTTTGACACAAGTTGTTCTGCCATGGTTTTTTTAAAGGTATTAAGAGCAGAACACAACAAATGAACATCAGCAACATGTTTGAAGTCCGAACGTAAATAAAAACCAAATGTCGACAGAATGACATCTCCATCATCGTGGCACAAGAAGGTATCTGTAGTTACTAAATGTTTTGTTACAGAGAACTCACTATAAACTTCAGTCATGAGCGAGGCTTTCATAATTTTAGTTGAAGTCGACGACAATTTATTTGCTTGCTTTGGCGAATCTTGATCAATATCAATTTTTCTTTCACTCTTATCAATTTTTATATAATAAATGCATTCATAATGATAGCCAAGACTATTAATTGCATGACGAATTAATTAGATAGAACTACTTTTATTTAATTCTAAAAGGAATACAATAGTATTTTATGAAGTATAAATTGAAACGAATGTTGAAATGTGTCAGGAAGAAATTTGGGCATCTTCCTCCGCCACAGACCGTGACAGACGCTAGTCAAAAACTGTCACAGACCTTATATTAATGAAATCACTTTCTATCATGTGAACTACTTCCTTACGGCATTTCTAAAGAATTACTTAAAAGGATAGTGAAGAGATGTTTTCCAAGATAGATACACTGGAACAATCTTCTGCGATTAACAACAGCAGCTACATCGTATTGCACATTTAAATCTCATAGTGATTGCGCTTACAGCTTTCACATTGTCCTTTATTCAAAATGAGCTGTTCACGTTTTACAAATTTTAGCGTTATGTTCCATTCATTTTCGTAGATTAGATTCGACAATGTTCACTGGTCTAAAGCATATCATGAAAGCTAAATAGACGCTGAAGTAGGTATTTTGATTTAAGATATGCATTGTGTTTTGTATATTTATGCGGCAGAATAACAGTAGTGGTTTAGACAATAGAATTTTGAAATAACTCTAGAGAAGATCGACCCGATCCGATTTGATAAAAGATCAACTGAAAGAATAATCTATATGAATGTATGTCAAGATACACATAGTGGCATTCAGATTCAAGCGATCAATACTAAATATATATCGCAGCAAAGTTACATTTCTTCACGAAATTACAATCTCGACAAAAATTTAGTTACAGTTATCTTAGACCAATTGGATGTCAAATCCTTATCATATAATTCACGCTATTGAAATCAAAATATATGCTAGCAGCTAATCCTTTATTTTAAAAATGTACACATCATTCTCTTTTTACAAATAAACATTTTAAGAAATTATTCAGAGAAATCAAAAATTACATATTGTTGTTCCTTACATGATTGTAGATCTAATCAGATGATATTTAGTTCTATAATTAATAAAATAGACCTTCTGAATACTGTGACCTGATCTAAACTACGTTTGAACTTTATAATAGTAAAAAGGAAATATTTTTTCATAAGTTACAACTCAATATAAATTATTTATCACTGAATGAAGTTTTTTTAATAGACTAATTCTCAAAATATTATTCTGAAACAAAGGTTGCTCACACCTACCGGAATAAATCATCCTAATTGCTCTAATTTTATGCTTATGTATTGCTAAAATCAGAGAGCAGCATTGTAAAAGATTCATCGCATTAACTACAAAACTTCGTGTTATAAAGGTACATCGATAATCATGATAGGTATTAATTAATCGTAGTCTTTGATTTTGCTGAATTAATCTTTTTGTTTATTCGTAAAAATGGTATGCACGTACCGAAAATGAAGATTTAACTATAAGTTTGTATTTTTATTGTAATATCATTAACTAATTAGCCATTATTAAGTATTCAGCTGATCTGAAGTAGCTTCAACAAAACTTGTTGTAGAAATTGTAACATGCACATAATCATATGACGAAGTTATAGCTGTGTCAAGCGGTGTAAGTTCAATGTGACATGTGTTTTTTTCAGGTTATCTAAGAATTATTAATAAAACATCATTAATGATGGTGGAATGGCAATGTGTTCTTTTCTCGAGAATCCGCATTAAGTTCGAGCCTTTCTTCTGTAATTGATATCTATGTCAATTACTACCCATCTTTTATTTAATTCTGTCGTATCGCCTTTCTTTCTTCTTTTCTTTTGCATATGTTGAAGTGTTAAACGCTGTTGAAAAAAAAGATAAAGGAAATACTGCAGTTTATGCTTTTCTTAAGACGAACTTATGCGATAAGGAAAAAGAACATAAGATTCTCCCACATCATTCTGTTTGTATTGTTATACTATGTTCTACACGTCTCGAGCTAGTTGTTAGCCTATACATTCTACTCGCATACTAAAGTGATTCGATTCTGAAACCTATCGTTCGTGACACATGCTATCTCTGTTCATTGTTCTATGTTTCTATATATTTGTGTTTTACTTTAATTGATTTCTTACTTCTTAAAGTCGCTTGTAATCAGCATTGTGTTCCTGCAATCCCTATCATGGGTAGAGGATTAAATAAACAGAAAATAATCATATGTCATCAATGATATGATTCATTCTCAATTTATCAAACCAACTCTCATTAATCTCAACTGCTTGTATAATATTAAAGGTTACTTGATTCTTTTTAAAATAGCTTAGTGTGGTAATCTATAATAAATAGAAAAATACCTTGATCTGAAGCGAATGACATGGAACTACTTTTGATGAGCTAATCCACAAATAAAAATCAACCGATTTCTCAATATAGTCCGCTTCTTTATGAAATGCCCCTAAATAATCAAAAGCTTCACGCATATATTCTTATCGAGTCATTTTCTGAATTTGTTCGAAGAAAGATTATTATCCAATGGCAATTGATCGATCAAAATCAATCAATGTAGCTAACATCCATCTATGAACTACAAACCACACACACAATTCCCTGCTTATATCTTCATCAAAGTGTATGAGAAAAAGTTCTCTACAATGTCTTTTCTCTAGTTTTATTTTACATTCGAATGAGATAGTTGCTATAAAAAAAACAGCTTATAAATAGATGTATTTCGTATTCATGACATGTTTCTTAGAATCGTTTCAGTGAATAAAGACAAGATGAAAACAATTAGGAAATAACTTCTAGATTATACTGCTAATGAGAAACGAATAAGTGAATTGGAAAGGAAACATTGTATCAATTATTTCTTTTTAAAATACTTGCTTTTCCAATAATTAAAGATCTATGATTTAGTAAAATCGATATATTGCCGAGTCTTCTGATAAATTGACGACTTAATATTTGTTAAGAATAAGTCCATATGTTATTATCTTTTTACCCATTGTTTTCTATATAGTAATTTTCTTCTTGTCTTTCCGTCATATGTATTGTTTTCCATTCTGTCATGTGCATTTTTTTCTTTCTATCTAATGACCGATTCTTTTTCTCACTATGGTCTGTTAAGTGTTTTCCTTAATGTGCTTAGATATTACCATAGGGATCCCGAAAGTTGCGCACGACGAATCTTGTGCACGCGAAACTTGCGCACGAATTGTCTAATAATCAGTTTTACTTTGATAGAAAAAAGTTAGAAAAAACACAAACAATTAATAGTTTTATTTATTTCTTAGAATCTTATATTGAAATATTTAGATTTATGAATAAGACACAAAAAACAAGAGTTGATGATAACGTCCATAAAAATACATACAATATTACTACTGAGTGTTCATATTTCAAATCAAAATATTCAATTAAGAATAATGTTATGTGCTAATGCAGTGATTTGATCAATAATATTGTGATGAGGATTTGGGACAAGATGGAGTAAACGTTTGTCAAGATACTGGTGAATAGTCTGGATTGATGACCGATTTCCGTATCACTATTAAATGAAATAAAAAGAACGGACTAGTCTATTTTGTTTGTTGTGGTTTCTTTATAAATGTGTGTGAGTATATATATATCGTGCGCAACTTTCGCCGTGTGCATCTTTCGTAGACCCATTACCATATTCAAGGGTGTGGGTGTGGATATTGGTCTTCTCATTACCCACACTCACTCACATTCACACTTCCGTACACGCACATCCTCATCTCGATGAAGCGAAATGTGTCCGTATTTTACTTTTACAATTGTGCTAGATATTACAATTCAAAATGTTTTACTTAAAACGTTCTGGCAGAACGAATTAGAAATTAACATCTAACTAATTCGTATACTCTTAATGGCTCTTTTAATGCATATAGTTAGTGTTGTACAGAGATTATTTGAAGAAAGTGACGAAAATCTACGGTAGTAAAGAATGAATAATGATGAGATAAGATTTTACTCAATAATTTTACCGAGCGAATACATTCCCATGAGAATTTTCATTGAAGTAACTTGCGTTGGTCAAGAAACGCTCTTCAAGAATTTTTAAATATTATCAAGCAAAAGTTCTGCTGCAGTGCAAAGACTAACATATGAGACTACATAGAAGATGCCATTTATAGGTATCAATAGTTTGAGTGGATGATAAACTGTGCGTAGATGCATATGTGAAAAATCAGAGAACGGAGAAGAAAAACAGCCTGACTAACTGAGTCAATATATTGTGTAATTACATGCGTCTGTGAAGATAGAATATGCAAAACAATTATCATTTGTCATTGAAGAGAGAACGTATAAAGCATGTCCTCAACTTTCGAAACATTACCAGATGAAGTTTTAATGCTTATCTTCAATTATTCAGGTGATTCAAGCATGATATTTCAAACATTTCTCGGGCTGAATCAACGTCTCAACAACATTCTCGTTGATAAACGTTTGCATTTACTTGCTAATTTCTTACATATTGGCGCACGTGCTGCAAATTTTGATGATAACTATAATTCTGTAGAGTTTCAAGATGTTTCACGCCGATTGTCATTCGTGAATACTACAGTTAACGAACAGGAACTTGATCAGTATTTCTATTCGTTGATTGTATTTTATATTAGACAACAGTATACACAATTGGAAGATCAAATTCAATCAACTTTGGAAAAATGTCAATCAGTACGTCAGCAGTTTGCCACAAACGAAATAGTGGATGCAGATAGACAACTAAAAAAATCTTTCAACGACCTACTAGACTATCCTGTCACTCGTAATTCGGTCAAAACAATCGAAACACTAGTCTTCAGTAGAGGTGCTCGTCTTGAATGCTCTGATGATGAGTTAAACCAATACAATTTGGCTACAGCCATTAATAAACTGTTACTTATTCATCTCAATAATGTTCACGCTGCAAGACCATTATTCATCTACTCGGTTACTCGAATGTTCAAAGCGCTCATCATTTCAAATATTCGACTTTTGAATAATCGAGGTTATACTGGTAATGGTGGTTGCAAGGTTTGGTATTTTCTTTTTTATTCTGTCTATCAACTACAGTATTTTTATTACACTCCACCTGATGTCTTTATTAATATGAAATGTTATCGAGCTGTATTAGATTTACTTCTTTTTGCTATACAATGTCAGAAACATGCTTTCAATATTCAACGTTGGGCTGAAGAAAGTATTTTTGATATATTGGATATGATTTATTCAATTGAACTAGCATATAAGAACGGAATCTTAATTAAGACTATTCAATACGAAATTTTGAACATTATCATTGATAATTATGTTTCAACCGTAACAGCACCATGGGATGAGAATTTGAATGAAAAATTTCGATCAATTCTAAGTAGTTTAATCAAAAAGAATCGACTTGATATTGTTCTACTTCTTCATCGTCGAATTGAACACGTACAACACTTCTTTAATCAGTTAAGAAATAATCCTCGGAAAGGTATCAATTTCATGACAGGAAGTCGAATAGGGCGAGAACTATTCAATATTCTCATCGAGAAGAAACCGTTGGAAACTTGTTTTACTGATAAAGAGTTGTTATTTATACTGTTGCAAAAGAAAGAACGTAAATCACTTCAAAAACTATTGCAATTATCACCTCTTCTTCTCGATCAATCAGACGAAAATGGAAACGATCCATTACTCTATGTCTGTCTCAAAGTTCGTGGTTGTCGACATCGAATAGTGGAATTTCTACTCAAGATTGGATGTAATCCTCAAAGACAAAATTTCAACGGCGAAAATTTCGTCGATGCAATAAAATTGAGTAGAAACCGAACATTATTGGAAAAACTAGTCGAAGAGGCAGTAATTAAAATCGACGACGAATCTGGAATGGTTCAGCTTATTTTGGAGGAACAAAAAGAGTCATGAGATTAATAACTTCTTCATTTTGTATGTGTGACTGTCGTCAGTTAAATATATTGATGTACATTTGTTTCTGTGCGAGATATGTATTTTTTCTTTCGATGAATACATGAAAAAAGAAAGAAAGAAAAAAAAATATTAGTTGTAAGAGTTCGCATGAATGCGCCGGTTGCAAGGTTCTTTCTTTGGTTGCCTAGTTCTGTTACCTAGGTTCATTCTTGAAGTGCTGCATGTGCATATATACTCATGTAATAGATAGTATTCCTAATCGAAACCCCTTAAACACAAAAACGTATCAGTGCTTCTGATAACATTATTCTCCATAGTGTTTCATATTTCTTAAAGTTTCATAGTCGTATGTATCTTCCATGATATTTTCTCTTTTTACCAACTAACATGAAACAGTACTTTTTCTTTCTGCTTAATTAAAATAAACTATGATAATATACATGAAGTGTAGTATCTCATGAAAGAAAAGAATTCATTTGGTCAAGGAACATTGATGATTCAATATCAAACTGCCATTCTTTCACTTTTATCTGATCAAATACAACAACATGCAAGTAGATTTTGTTGAACTTCTAATATAAAATAGTAAGAATCAGCTCGCTTCAGTAATTCACAATTTGATCGAGTAAAAGACTATTTGGTACGCCATTTGTGTAGAGAAAAGTTATTTGAACAGAAAAATTCCTGAATGAATTACACAAAAAGATTTTTCTAGATTGCCTGGTAGAGAATGTTCAACTGGATCTATCTCGTTCGACTAAGAGTTTCGTGTTTACAACGCTTGTCTACTCAATATATTCGTTTTTTAATTAGGTGTAAAGCTACAAAATAAGTTTCTTTTATTTAAAATTAAATTCTAATTATCGTTTGCATTAAGAAAACATATCACGTAGTTGTTTTTTTACTAATCAAAGTATTCATTTTCACTTATTTATACTGTGCAATGTATGCACCAATGACATCCTCTGTATTGGTATCGGAAAATGATTTCCGAAAATATATTTAAAAACAAGCGACGTAGTTTCTTTTATTTTCTGGATTGAAAAACAACTCATTCAAAAAGACTTAGCAGCATCTTATATTTATCCTTTAAATATCATATATGAATCACGTAAAATTCGAAGACAAATAGACATCGATAAATATACTACAAAAAAATCATAAACTTAAAGGTCCTCTGTGGTTTTTTTGATAGAAGCTTACTAATACGATGTAACTTTTCATAGAGAACACTGAAGAACTCTACAATTTCTTAGATTTAACTAGATGCCGATAAAAGTAGAACACAACTTGATTTAGACATATAAGATCAGTTATTTATTCTCCTTTTTTTCGTCTTTTCAAAAAATTTTAAAATCTTTTAGAAACTCTGTTTAATTTCCCTTTTATCTCAACTTTGTCTAACACACATTATTGAGTCACTAAAAATCTTCGACTTTATATGAAAAAATCCAAAAAGCACGTTGACAACGTTTTTTTTTGTTAACAACATCTACATTTATTTCTTTGTTTGTATCCATTTTAAGTTAGATTCACATCAACTAGAAAATCTTTCTTAACTATTTTAAAGATAATTGCCAGATAATTTTACTGAAGCCTTTGAATTTTGAAAAAAATGTAGTATTATAGACATTAGAATCAATTACGTTTTGCCAAAATTCATAAATCGAGAAATCGAATTTGGTTGTAAAATATCGTTTTATATTTTCAACTCTTCATACTATTGCTCAAAAAACTATCACTTATGCTGTGTGCTCTACTAAAGTTTATGACCGACGTATGATAATCCGTTTCGCATGAAATTTTGTCTTGACATATGCATTTTTAATAAGCATTCGTAGGCAAAAAACTCAAACTTCACACAAATCATCGACCAAGTATAGCTCAACTTAAAACTATCATTATAATTTCGTTAGCTCATTGAAGAGTAGTACCATAATAATCAAGAACCATCAATTTTTACAATGTTTATCTACTGTAATAGTAATCCAAATGATTGGTCACCTTATATAGTTGCATATGAATGATGGTAGTGAACATGTAGATTAATCTTTCATTGATCTACAGTTTCTTAGAACTGGTAAATAATAGCATGAAAATCATCTAAACAAAGTGCTTTGTCATCTCAATAGCTCTTTGTGTGATAAACATTTCATTGTATTTTCTAAATATAATATCTTCTTTTATTTTCCTTGGAAGAATCATAGTGTAAACTTGCTGATAATCTTATAAATTAATAGCAGAGAATGATATTCGTCAATGAGTAAAGAGAGGACTGTTCATTGACGTTATGCCTTCCTGTGTCAAATGATCGCAACGTACGTAAGAAAACAATGATTATAGATATTTAATAATATATTAACTTTGAAGAATATAACTATATGTCACAATCACACATGAATCGATCTATCGTTCATCTTCTTCGATAATATGTACGTTTTCTATTCGTTATTTGGTATTAACAATGGTAGATTTAACATTTTAGCACAACAAAAGAATTTCGCATATACTCTCGATTTCTTATCGATATTAACTGATGATAGTTATTCAATTTTTAGCCCAAGAATTCATCAATATGTGGAATATTTTATTCGCGAATTATCATGTATGAAACGTATTCTTCTCGCTGACGATTATGCTTATTTCACTGAAATGCAACTCTTCAATTTCAATCAAAAAGTAAAAGTAGTGAAAAAGAAACATTTACATCATATATTTGTTATTTTTTTCGAGATGCATCGCCCTTTTAACGTATTTTTTAGGCAACAAATTGCAAATCATTGTCTTATATGTAATGAAGACATCACAAAAGCATCATGAAAGAATTATACTACAGATATGTATTCACACATCTTAATTTTCTTCGAAAGTCTCGATGAAGCAATACTTATCTTTTTCACTTTGCTACTTACCGTCGACTAAGGTTGTTACTTTCCTATTAGTTTAAAAATAAAATTTAAATAATTTCTTATATAATTTAAATGTATTTTAAATATAAATCATTTGCACTTAATATATAAGTTATTAATTACAAATTAAATTAAATTATTCTATTTTTTGTTCATATTTCATGCCAATCAGACGAATAAGAAAAAAAAACGCTTAAAAACGCATTGGAATTTTAACGAAAATAAAATCGTAAAAAGTGCAATTTTTTATGTGTTCCAAATATGTTAAATCTTCGAACAAATATATATCTGTTCGAGAATCTAATGCATTATGAACGCGTTTTGTTTTCGTTGTTTCTCTGACTCGGATAAAATATGAAGAAGAATGGAATAATTTAATTTATGCATAAACTAAATTGAAAGTAAATATAAATTGACACCTGTGCCATCTATTATTTGAAATGACTTACCTAATTTAAAGCACTTGTCTTGGACACTTTTAAATGCGCAAATCGTACATCTTCTTCAAACCACGTCATATCTCGAAAAATTAACTTTGTATTTTTAAGTTGAGAATCGAGCTATGCTCTTTGTGATAGTATTCATCTTCACAGTGAATTTCTTATCTCGTGGTGATGTTTAACAAATGCGTAACAAAGTACAATATCAACTAGAATGAATTGCCAATGGTTTCCTACTGATTGTTTTCAATTATGTAATAATTTGTTTTGATGCCAATTGACTTGGCTGTCCTCCAAACATGAGTTCTTCATTTGAGTTACACGATATTTTCCATTACTTGAAAGAAATTTCGTGTTTTTAATTGTAGATCGTCGTTGTGGAAATGGTGAAAAATTGCAATTTGTTTATAATCAATCGTGGAATTTTCTTATCATACGTCATTTAACATGATGTATGCAGATATTCATTATTTTGATCAGTTGCTTAACAGTGCGAAGATATACTTATGTAATCTAACGAAGTTAATAGTAGGTAACTATCGATTGGCAACTGGTGGAAAACTTTACACGAGATACAACACGATTCAATACTGCTATGATGAAATCACTCTCGTTATAGAAACAAGGACAGTACATCTAAGAAACTTTTATCTCTATTTTTGCCCGTTGTAAATTCAATTTATTGTTGTTATGTGAATTAAATGAATGATAAGAATTGAATTTTAAATTATCATCTAGATTTTCATACCATTATTTGAGTGCCTTATTCTCTCAAAATCCTACGATCATTTGCTCGATACACCTGAAAAATATTAGCAAGATTTTTATTTTTTCTGGACTTGACATTACTTCTGATCTTGTTCGCAATATATATGCTTTCCTTGAAACAAAAATCGATATTATCAATTTTAATAAATCGCCAGATTTTTCGTTGCAACACTAGATTCGGATCAATATACGGAATTGTATTCGAAGAAAACTGAGTTTTGAACATTTTGAGGGCATGGGCGAACTATCACCAAGATTAATCAATCGGCTTTTCAAAATCACTTGATTGGCTCATTCTTTGAGTCAAGATAGATGGAATTTCTTACTGATCGATCAATATTGATTCGAAAGAAGCTTGTGAAACATCAGTATTCTTTTTTTAATTATTCACTGTCATTCATTTAAGATTAGCCCATCGAACATGAGCATAATTTGATACTAGATCTTCTAGTACAGGATTTTGATTTTCCCGTGGAGAAAATGAATCGTAAAGATGGAGAAGAAATAAGAATCACTTCTTTTTATGACATTCACAGCATTATTTCATGAAAATGTCTCATTTAGGCAAGACTAACATTAACATGTTGAATTTCCTACTTAGTCCTGGAGGGAGAATGACACATTTCATTTGCATTGCATGAATCATCTATTGACATCAGACGACAATTACTTGCTGCCATTACGTTTTTTTCATATTTTTTCACAAGAGTGACGATACGTTTACACAACCAAAACTTGAGTAGCTGCGTTGATTTGCGCAGAAAAGACATTAGTTTCGTGACTATCAACACTAAGATAAAATGTAAATGATCGGACTATAACATTAATGATGCTGATACTGGACTAAATGCTTGATGCAGTGTTGATGCATACTCACAGACTGAAAAAAAATCAAAAAATATTCACGACTATCGTGAAGCTTACGTCAGAAATAAAAGAAAAATGCCATTGCAAGATGATGAAACAAACATAAAAATGCATGTATTTCAAATTCATTGATTCAAAGCGATCCTTTAATGTTGCAATTAATTTGATCATTACCATTTCTTTAATGAGATGCTATCGTTCTTCTAAATATTCGGAAAACGTCTGTTACATGTTGTTTGAGTTCCAATAACGATTTATTCCTGTCGAGTTGATAAAAGAACAATAAACCATTCACACTACGACTTATCACCATTCGAGAAAAATGTGCATCGTGATATTTGATGAATGATATGTCACTTCTATGTTGACAAGAATGAGAGAACGAATGATAAGTTGTTCTAAATGAGTATATTATAGATCAATCGTCGATGTTCGAGAGATACTTTCGTATAGCACAGTCAAAACAAGTTAATAGAAAGAGACAATCTTGCCCGTCTTCAAGTATTTATTGTTGTCTCAAATACACTTTATTATTATAATAGATCTTATTGAAAACATTTTAATTTGAATATGCCGAAATTCTGCTGTCTCAAGAATAAAAAAACACAAAAATTAACGTGTATCGGCAAGATTTTGTTCATAATTGCCTAAATTACCATAAGTTTCGACACATGTGCGGCAGATGCCGCCACCTACACAGTGATGAAGTAATATATCTTTAGGTTCAACACCACTTCGGCAATTAGTGCAATAAAACAGGTTATTTATTGGAGAATTTCTTGTTGACTGGTTTTCAGATGGACCATATTTTTGAGGGCTGTTGATTGGAGCTGCCTGTATCTGATTAAACTGTGATGGCTGTTATGGGTATCCATTGAACGGCCTCTGCATCTGTTGCATCATTGAATTTCTCACGTTCATCTGAATGTTTTGCTGTAGCGGACAACCCCGAATATTACCTGAACATCGGTCACTCATCGGTTTTACTTTATTGAACACTGCAAGAAAAAATCGATTTTGTTCGTTGTTACGCTTTAATTGCTTTTCTAACTCCTGTCGAATTGTTTGTAACTCATCTACTAATAGTTCATAAATATTTTTTAAATGTTTGTAAAGGTCATCGATCGCTGGACGAATTTGTTGAAATGGACACTTTAGATTATGTTCCATCAGTGCACTGCTTGTACCTTTCCATGTACATTTAATGTCAAATGCCGGACACGAAACTGTTTGATTGGGACATCGTTTTTCATGGTCGTTGATGTTTTCCCGTTGAATATTCGCTTCATTGCATTATTTGCATCGTACGAGAAGTCTTTCAAGTTGATTAAGTACAATAAGAGTCGAAATCAGATGAAATTCCTCTATGACCGTCCTAATACGACAAGTTGGGCATGTTGATTGACAAGCGATCCATGGATTAATACATGTTTGACAAAATGTGTGACCACATATTGCACTGGCAGGTCCTTGAAACGGTTACATGCAAAGGGAACATTTGAGTTTAGCGTCGATAGAATTCTCATTCAATCATAATCATCGAGTGTACTGTTTTTTGCTTTCGCAGTTGCCATTTGTGTTTTGATGCCTCTGTCTGACTCTAAAACGTGAATTGATTTTTACTATGTTCTAGTAAAAATAAAAAAAGTGTTCTTTCTTTTGATCAACATAAGAGTAATTGAATTTATTTTTCACTTTCCATCCAGGCAAACGATGAAAAAAGCCTAATAAAAACAGGTCATAATTTTAACTAAAGTAAAATCGGAGAAAGCGCACATTTTTCGCCTTTAAAATGAGTTAAAGTTTTTGAAGGAACGTTTTGGTTCAACAAGTTTGACCCATTTTCTAAGCATTCGCCTTGTAAAGTGCGTGCATTCCTAAAGAGGACAAGCGAATTCCACAGATCTGGATTGCTTGAAATATAGTATACAAGAATTCTTATAAAAGTTCAATGTATTCAACTGGGAAATCGAACACTTTATAACTTGTAAAGATATTTGCTAAATATGATTTTAACTTTAGGAAACTGCTCTAACTACTGCATGTTCTGTGAAAGTAAAAGACATAAAGATTGTTTCATAGGTTTCAGGCCATTTTGAGTTTTTGTTTGTATTTTTCGGATATATAAAATTGTACAAACATAGAAAATATGTGTTTGCATCATGCGAAATATCAGATAAAATTTACTATTTTCCACCGACATTATTAGTTAGAAAGTGCATTATTAAAAAAAACATGCTGAAATATATTTTTCAAATTTATTGTCTTCTCTTTTGCTTGTTAAAATGAACAGCATATCAGTTGCACACTCACTATGAGTCATTCTTATCATTGTGTTCTTATGAAGTCTACTGCTGAGATAGGTTAAGATCAAAATATAATGAAAAAGAGTGAAAAAAAATTTAATAAAATTATTTTAACATTTTTTTCTAGTAGCGTAACCTTGTATTCAGGATGTCAGTTGGATACAAAAAAGTTTGATTGATAAATCAAGTGTTATTTTTAAACATACGTCTCTTATGTCAGTTGAACTTTGTACATTTAAAAATACACAAAAAAATAATAAAATAGGTCTGGCACTTACGAAATACTATATGTTTATCATTGAAACTTAGTAATAATATCTAACTAGTTGTCCGCTTCTACTTTGTCTTTGCTAGCGTGATCAGAATAAATAGAAAATGACAATTCTATTTTGCTCCAAACAACAAGTAAAAAGACGAAGAAATTAACATTATCGGTAGCATTCAATCGCTTCATGTGTATCTGCATTGTCTATGTCAGGATAGAAGATTTCAAAGACTGACTCGCATTCAGTCATCCATTGGAGTTGATGATCTCTCAACAATATGAACTCTTCGCTGACTATATGGAAAAGAAATGCGATAAGTTGCCAAAGATTATGTCAAGTTATGCATGAATAGAAACGAAAAAAATCGATTACTAAAATGAGTGAAAAAGAAAAATGAAACTATCATACTAAAATAACCTAGATGATTGAATAAATAGTTAACAGAAATAATACAGATATGAACTAAATAGAAGTCACGAGACAAAAAACAGAAAGATATACATTTCAACATGTACATAAACGGATTGATTTATTAAAATGATCTGTAACGAACTTGAAATATTTTTTGATCATGACGATGTTATGCTATTAAACATATTCAGAAGTAAAGTTCTCGATATACTAAATTATTCTAAAGCGATGACGACTAATGACATCTTAAAGTACATAGCCAACTGCTATCAAACAAATAAACTCATAAAAACACGTTTTTTTCTATTTTCAGCCTCTCTACCATAAAATTTATATTTGCATTCGTTTATCTGATAAAAAAACGTATTCTTGAATAAATAATCAAATCTTCTTACAGTTCATTGAACAAAAAGTCAACAATTCACGTAATGGGCTGAAAATATTGACTAATGCACCAGATGTGAAATGAACTGCATAATCGAAGGAAGGAAAGCAGGAAATAAAATATTCTTAGGGTGTGGATGTGGATTTGATGCTTGTGGGTGAATGTGAGATTTAGTCTTCAAGTTTTGACTCATCTCTTCACCGACACCTCATTTTAGGCCACTTTGGTGTTTCATAACTCGAATTAAATCGAGGTCCGAAATTTTTATTGGTCCTAAAATGTATGGAAATGTATACCTATAAAAAATTTCAGCTCAATGGATTGAGCCACTCATGAGATATGGTGCTGTCTAGATCTGCTCATTGGTTGACCTGTATAGATTTTTAAGAATATTCATAAAGAATGCACAAAAAAACGAAAATTCAAAATTTTGAAAAAACGGCTTACATCAAATTCATAAAACTCTTTTGTCGACAATGATATCTTAAATTAAGTAAATCTGATGACCACTTGATTGAGTAGATTCCGTTGTGGCTTACGTAGAATAAGATATTTCCATATTTGCTCTGAGTTATATCAAATTCTAATTAAAATATTGTATTAAATAAACATAAACTTATAGAAAAGTATATATGAACATTTGAGTTAATAATGTTAGAAAAACTTTTAAGAAAAGTAAAACGTACATTACTTGCTAAAATTGACATATATTCTTTTTCATTATTGAAAAACGTGGATTTTTCATTGTTTTCCGTTTTGCATTTTATCAGATCAAAAAAGTAACAGCTCGGACCTAGTACGTTTTATAGAGCGATCGATTCTCTATAAAATCCTACAATGGGCTACATACATGAAAGGATAATATTGTGAAAATATTGACAAAATCACAATATTTTGTAGTCAATATGTAGCCAAGATCAGAAGATATCAGAATATACATAATAGCTAACACTTTATGTGTTCAATTTGAAAGATTTCTGTGTAGAATTACTTTCGAAAAAATCTTAATTTCTGTCATTGTACCTAAAAACTGGTCTTGGGGATTTTAATAGCTCACTCGGATGTATAAATCCTGAAAGTTTCATGCGATTTACAAATATTTGTGGGTTTTTTGTTTTAGACTCCATGGAAATACGAAGCAGATTATTACCAACTGGCAATTGTAACAGATAACTTCAAAAGAGATGCAATACTATTCAATGATGCTATGGTGAAGTCGCTCATTATAGATGCAACGATAGTGGATTTGAGAAATTTATATCTCTATTTTTCTTGGCTATACATAGAATATACAGGGCATTTCAAAGGTTCCTTCCACTTAAACTCTTCGCATATCTTTCCTATTTAATTTGACTTTATCAACTATTTTTTATGTAAATGATAGGTAAATACAGTAAGTTTTTATTTCTACAGAAGAACTTCAAAAGCCTTGTTGAAAGCTAAGACCTTTAACCAAGATACAAAAATTCAACCTGTTTTCTTTATCCAGAAAAACATAACGTAGCATTTCTTTTTTTAATTACTTTGAATTATTGAGTGATTCGAATCGTTAGATTGTTCAATACTTGAACGGTCTTATTACAGAATTTTATTTTGATATTTCTTTATAAAAACGAAAAGAATGGTGCCAAACCATAATTCAAGCGATTGAAACACGCATCATCCATGACTTTTTGTGAAGAGAGAATACAGTCTAAATTTTTGTATCTTGGTTAAAGGTCGTAGCTTTCAACAATGCTTTTGAAGTTCGCCTGTAGAAATAAAAACTTACTGTATTTACCTATCATTTACATAAAAAATAGTTAATAAAGTCAAATTATATAGCAAAGATATACGAAGAGTTTAAGTGGAGGGAACTTTTGGGACACCCTGTAGTTTAAGCGATCACTGAATACATAGATGAACTTGATAAAAATAAAAAGGAATTTTGAACTTCTTCTTATTTTTGAAATTTAAGGCTATTTTTGTATAAGGTATTTTTTACATTTCTGACGGATTGCATGCAGAATGGAAGATGTTCAATACAGAAACAATAATGTTTTGGATTAGGGTTGATACTTTACTATTACTTCACCAAATAAAGATAAAGTAAAAGAATTAAGATTTCTTTTTCGAGCGATAACCCTGTTGCAAATGTTCTCGGACCACAGCATTTATGTTAGAAAAGATCTTTTATCATCAAATAAATGTATTCGTATTGAAAACAAGCACGTTGAGACATAATGCGAATTATTGTTTTTTTTTCTGATATTTAGCAGATTTCAATCACGAAAATAAAGATTCAATCAAAACTAATCTCATATTCTGAATCAGCATAAAAAATGGAGCTGACCCATAAGTATTTCAAATATTTTGAAATCTTTTTTTTCATCAAAAAATTCATCTGTACTCTCTCTCTCTCTTGAGATTGAGAATATGAGATCAGTTTTGATTTAATCTTCATTCTTGCGATCGAAATGTGCTAAATATTAGAAAAAAACTAACATTGTCTCAACTAGCTTGTTTTTAATACGGATACATTTATTTGATAATAAAAGATCTTTTTCAACATGAATTCTGTGGTCATAGAGCACTGACAACAGTATTATCGCTTGAAAAAAGAATCCTTTATTTCTGTAACTTTATTTTTTAAAAATGAGAGATTTATTCATCCTTATCCTTCATTTTAAAGGATGATAGTAAAGATAAAGGGTCAATCTTACTTTGGATAAGTTAAATAACCTTAAAATGATTAGAGGTTTCTTTTAAAATAGTTTTTCATCCTGAAAGTATGAAATTTTTCAAATTATTAGTGACAAATCAAAAACGATGTGATAAACTCCATTATATTGTGACTTCAAGATTGTAAGCAAGACTTGATGGTTATAACCTAAGCTTTCAGAGAAGTCTAAACTATATTCAAGAGAATTTTTATCAACACTCCATATTAAAATTCTTTCATTCAATATTTAACAAGTCCTATTGATAATTAAAAAATGTAGCGAAGCAATATTCTATCCTTATTTGTAGAGCATGCATCTGAATTCATGTCGATTCTTCTTCGTGTCATCAAGAACTACTTTTATCTATGACAGTAAGCTGAACGAGAGTGTGGGTGTGGATGTGGGTAAGTTTGAGTGAATAAATGAGCCCTATCCACATCCACACCCCGAGATGGATGTTACACACAAGTGACATAATGATCTGAAAACTTTGCAGTATCCATGCTGTATAAAATTAGATTTGCTACATTGTATTTTACATGCCTTGACTACTACGGGAACACTGACTATAGTCTCTTTATCTTAAGTAAGGTGTACTTGAGCTTACTTCGGACGGATCTGTGAGATCTTTTTGCATGATTATAGATAATGTAAAATTTCATTTTTTTCAAAAATGTCAACAACGTACTGTTTCATAGTGATATTAACTGAAAGCATCCTTATATTTTTATATAGCTTATTCTTATATTGATCAAGACCAATTGCACTATTATCACTCAAATAGTATCATGAAGCTGTCTCTTCTGATATATCTATTTTCTTAGAATCAAAATTTATTCGAAGGAATAAGTTCAGATGGCTACCATTTCAAGACAGCTACTATTCTATACATGCAAGTTCTTTGTAGACTATTTCTCGCAACTCTAATAAATCGAAACTTATTTATAAATATAAATCGTTCTATTGTGTCTTGGGTGATCGGTTGCGTGGAATTATCACGTGCTTTATTCTAGTGCTGGTATCTGATCGTCAATTTATGATTGATATGACTCATCCAGTTGATGTCACAAATTACTTGTTGCCTACTATTTACAACTGGACGCTTGACAATAAGATATCTAATTTGAATATTTCTCGCAAAGTTATCCATGTTATTGATAAGAAACTCAACTTTGCGAATCAAATTTGAAGTACAAAATTCATTTAGATTTGGGCAAAATATCGCGCCATCGAAATATATACAAATATTGATTTGGTTTCTGACATTTTTCGAAAATCTCTTATTCAAAACAATAAAATAATTCAAATGTTCTTTCTCAATGTACCTTCAGAACAACTGACCTTGCACAGTTTATTTCCTTTTTTGTTCGAAATTCTATTTCAACCAAGCCTTGAGGTTGTCAATGCATTACAACCTATTCTTTAAGATATTGAAAATGGTTACACGCTCACTTGCATACATGTGCGCACGGGACAGAACCCGTTCAATCCGTTGAATGCTCGTTTCGGCGATTGAGCTACAGCCGTTGAAAATATACTAGACTTCTTGAATAGAAGTAGTTTTCGATTTTTACGTGTTGGGAGAATGCCAGACGAGTATTTTGACAGCTAGTAGATTTTCGGCATTAGTCAATCGATGACGGACAAAGCCATAACATAACTTATTTAAATATGACGACTCAAAGAGGCGAATCAAACGTTGCCACGATATCTACAAATATGCACAGCCATATGACACGGTTAAAGTTGTATCATATTGTAGAGTAGTTTTCAATTGTTCTTCTCGCGAAATGTGAGTAGATACAAGTCATAGGTGTGTACTTTCTCTTCATCCACATCCGATAAAGAATTAAAACCAGGATATTTTGACTCTAAAAATATTATTCTACAAGAAAAAGTGTGGGTATGGATATGGAGTGAGTGAGAGTTTTGAGTTTTTGAGCACCCACCCACATCCTGCAACCACGCTTATACCCCAATAATTGCTTTACAATTTTTCGTGAAGACTTCAGAAGTTAAGTAGAATAAAACACAAAGGCTAACCTGATAGAAAATATTGTGAAAAGATAGTTTGATAGATGAGAACCATTTATACTAGCAGATTGAAGTAAGTTTGAAAAAAAAATATCCAGATTTTTTTCTTCTAACTATGAACGGTGACAACCAAGAAAATGCATTGTGCATACAATGAAGAAAATTTGTAAGAAATGTAAACAACGATTGGAATCATGAATAGGAGAAGTGAAAACTGATCTGATATAGTGGAAAGATGAATCGTAGCTCAAAATAAAATATGTCGTAGTTGGCGTGTCGCTGGAAGACTGTCTATGTCTGAAACTACGATCTTGGAGATGCTAACCGATCAGTTTTTCAGCGGAGCAATCGAATTTTTCACGATACATGGATCAATCTTTCTGGAATTTATATATTACAAAGTTAGTCGTATTTAGAAACTTGAACAATTTTTTTCTATATTTTCCTTTCTATAAATATTTTTCCTTTGAATGTGTACATCTGCCTAATTCGATGGAATATGAACATTATATTAGTTGGTTATAACACATTCACAGCATTTTTCTATTCAAAGACTATTCTATTGTGATCAGACATGTAGATATTGTTGAAACGTTACAAAACAACAGACAAGATTTATTTGAGATTAAATGATAAATATTTTATAAGTATATTAACAATGAATATATGAGATTATGAAACACTGTTTCATTATTAAATGTTTGTCTTTCACGTGACACTTTTATTGTTATTTAGAATCATTATACACAGTAGTGATTGGCGGATTTCTGTGCAGAACTCATATTTCGTTCGTTGTTACATTAGACATAAGAATAAGACTTTAATTGTGAAAAAAGCAACGATAGATGAATTTGACAACTTCATTGCGAAAAATGGTGCCAGTCAGTGTATATAAAAAGAAGGTAGCTGTATGAGCGAAATATGTCATAGTATTTAGTGCTTCACGAGCATAATCTTCTTGAGCAAGCCGAAATGAGCTCTTTTGCACATTTGTAGTAAACGCTACATAGAGCCGATGGATAGAGGATGGTAAAATAAAGATTATGACGACGAGTACTTGAGCAGTTAACATGCGCAAGAGTTGAGTATTTCTACGCTTAGGAATCCGATTGTTTTCATCAACCGTCGAGACCACTTGACGATGCTGGCGAATATTGTTAAGTGTAAGAGAACCAAATAAAAGCATGAAAAAAATTGGACAAAGTGAGTAGAGAGTCATATGCCAAAATGCAATAAACGTACGGTAGAATCCTTTTTGACTAGTGCATGATGGAAGAACTTTACCATTTTGATCAACTGAATAGATTATTTCATAGTAAGCAAGCATATGACTGTACAAGATCATCATTGCAACGATAGTGATTACAATGATCACTCGTGCGTTTTTTATTGAACTTAATTGACGAAGGCGCGCATTTCCTGAACTGTGAAGATAGCGATCTACACATGCAAATGCAATCAACCAACAAGATATGGCACGCACCGTAAAGAAACTATAATATTCGATTTTACATATTCCAAGATTGATAAAAGACAGACCTATACTATAACCATTCGTTAATATGCGCACAGGCAACACAATGAATTCAATAAACAAATTGAAAAATGTTGCTGACAAAAAGTAGAGTGCACATGGTTCGCCACGCAGTGTTGGACGAGTAAAAACATATACATTTAAGATAAGCCCAACTGCACCTGGTATAAAACTGGCAATAGATAACGCAAGTACAGTTATTGATGTTGCCGTACTCAGTTGATTGATAGCATCGTTCATATTCGACATGGACGTAACGTAAGTGTTATTTCTTCAGCGTACGTGTATGATCAAAATCTAAAAAATAGAAAAATAACATCTCATATTTGTCTACTGTTAATACATTCGAGGCGGCATCCTCTCATTAGGAATAATTGAAATAGGAAACATTTCTTTTAATAGATGACTATGGTGTAGACGCAGAGATTATTATGCGCAATGTCTATCTATTATTTCAAATTAAGCAGAGATCAGAAAAAGGTGAAAAAAAGGTAGCTAATTTTAATACTACACTATAAAACCATCAAAATTTTACTTCACCATAATTATCATGTTTGCATTAACCGCCATTTCCGAGGGCAGATAAAACAACAGTGATTTTGCATTGCTGTTCAGCAATAGTATGATAACAAATCTGCTTGTTTCAACTCATATGACCTCGTCGAATCAATAAAAAAAATTTTTAATGTAGCTGTATAGTTCTATGTAGTTCTAAAAACTTGTTCACAAAACAACTACTACGGTGTCACAATGAACTGGAAGAGGTAGTTCATTGTCATCCTCGGTAATGATGTTTATTCACTATTTCACATCTCTACAATGTGTCCACAACACATTTCACACACGCTTATATAAGGAAGATCAAGAAAAAGAGAGATTAACAGAAAAAAGAGCAATAGAGAGAAAATAAAGAGACAAGAGGAAGAAAGATAACTTGTAGACGGTTTCAATATCAGCACATACAGGAAAACGTGAAGCAATGTTTGCTCACAAACAATCTTCACTGTGGTTTAAATGAACGTGAAACAGTTGTATAGCAGTCAATCAAATGGCATACAAAAAAGGGCTTTTGTTACGATAGGGATAACTATGTAATGAAGCATCGATGCTATGCAAAGCTGAAAAAAATGTTAAACAGATTCATATATCTGCCCATGTAACCATGTTTCGGTTCGTAACGTGTTACTAAGTGTTTAAACTACCGTAAATCAAACACGTTTCTCGTCGTCCAAAATTCAACATTTGTTTATGCTTAAACGCGTTAATATTAGAAACACTTGAGTAAGCTTTTTTCTATAAACATGTCTCACAACACGTTTATTATTTGTGATGCATCCAAGCGAGTCTACAATGAAATATTTCATGGTTGCTGAGCTTGCTCTAATATAGAATCGCGTTTTCACGTCATTTATTCTTAAACACGTCCAGATACTTTCGACGATAGCCCACATTTTTTCATAAACCAACAAAAATGCTGCTCTATCCTGGTATTGATTGTCTATTGTCATTATGTGATCTATACACTTCAATCCGTCATACTTTAAGTTATTGAATAAAACTCATCAGATAAGATTCGACCATAACCTCTATGTAGAGTAGAAGGCAGAGATCTTACTATTGAAAAATACATGTTCATCAGTTCTTTCTTTGTATTGACATCTGGCTTCGTGTTAAAAAACATATTCATTTCTATCACAATCAGTTCATGAAGTGATGTAAATATGGAAACAGTTTCTTTTTGCTCACGTTTCAGCAATACCAGAAATAAGTACACGATAATTTTTACCTTTGATTAAATTTCTTAAAATAATTGTCTTAGCTTCTGAGTTACATCCGCTCTGACAAATCGGTTTATTTAAGCCATTCTCTCTCACCCTCAAAAACTGATCTTAGCCCAAGGACATTCAAATCTCAAGAAAAATTCAGGATATCATGTTGAAAAGCAATGCTCAAAATTTCAGCCTTGTAAAGTGACGTTTTCGAAGGAAAATAAAAAAGAAGAGTCAAAAATAGTACATTTGGTAACTTGACATTCTCGATGAACCTTGATCCTGCATATTTATGTTTTTTTAACATTTAAAAGTGCATGTTAGACCGCAGTGCCTGATAAAATCGTTTTCTTTTTAGTTCTAATTTTTTTATGCTGAAAAAAAGCTTAACAACTTCAACCACTAAAAAAATTAATTATTTATTTATAGTAGCGCATTTTTATATAATAATAGAAAACCTCAACTCAAAAAGACACGTTCTATGTCTGCATTTACTCTTTCAAGCGTGAGAAAAAGCAATCGGCTACAGTAAAGCTCCTTCGACAGTTTGGTGGGTGCACGATTAAACAAATATAAACAGAGAAACACATGAAAAAGACTTGTTCGTTTTTTTTTGAAAAAGTATATTTTTCAAGCATAAGATGACGAAAACGATCGAATCTTTTATGAGAAAATATAACATGCCAAATAAAACATCATATTGCTTTTGGAAGATTCTAAACTTTGGTTTGAAATTTTATTTAAATAAAGTAAACTATGATTAAACGAAACAATATGAAAAAAAAAATAGTTTCCTCATTCCGGGTTGAAAGTTCAATCATTCAATTATGTTTCTTTCGAATAATAAAGTTCATCCAACAGTTCAACCAAGTTTATTTTAATAAGTTAAATACACAAATTCCTTGCTTGTGATCTATGTGAACAACACACATATCTGATGTCTTCTTTCCTAAGCATTATTTTCTCTACAGTAATGAAGATCAGTCAAAAATCCTTATATTGAATTCCATAGAATCAAGCTGACAAGTGTTGATAAGAGAACATTTATTATTTATCAATAATTTTTCTTTCATATGATATGTTTTAAAAGATTTTCTATACTTTGAAATAATCTTTTATATCAATATTATATTAAATCGAATAACAAATTTCAATCTATTACAAAATTTCTCCAAGAAAAAACAGCACTCTTTAAGATTATCATAAATAATTGAATAACAATAAATAAAAATTAGAATGTCACTTTATTCGGTAGAATTAAGCTACTACTACCAATACTTTTCATAAGAGCACTTTCATCAGCTAAAATAGTTATTTGTGTTATTGAATCATGAATTAATGTTATATTTAAACATGCTTGAATTAGAAATTGCATTATACTAAGAAAACAGAAATTTAAAATTTTATTGTAATTTTAACTTGAATCTAATATGCAAATAAAATACCGTAAAATATTTGCATAAAACACAATCCTATGATGTGTTTATTTATGTTGTTTACTTCGTTCTCGATGAAAACATGGTTCGAAAGCTACATCAATTCTTGTTCTATCATCATAAACTTATCAATGAATAATTATTTGGAATTAAAAATAAAGATGTTTTTTTTTGTCTTACACCAACATCAGGCTAAGAAATTCCAGCATAAGGATTAGATGAATCCTATATATTTTAAATTCTTTTTATCAAGTAATGTTAATGTCGTTTCATTTAGTGTTTGAACATTATCAAAATGTTGACTATGTCGAATTAAATGAAAATGACGTGACCACTTGAGATATGGATGTGAAGTGTGATGGGGGGTGAACAGAGTACTCACATTCAGAGCCACAGCTATACCCACTGAATTTTTCTCGAACACAATTTCAAGCGATTTGTATACACTTGACTAAAGATATTCTTTTGAGATGGGCAGCTTAAATTACATAATAAAAAACTTAACTTTTGTTTGATTGTATAGATTCAACTAATAGTAATAAAATAGAACATTAAAAAAAATAAAACATTAGTCTTTGAATGATTTTATTCAAGAAGATCAATGGTTTCATCTATATGAGTGTACAGACAAAGCTTCATTCAATTATTTAGCACATCATCAAGCATAGAACTATTTTTTTTTTGTTTATGCCAATAATCTATTTATTACATTATATTATTTTCGGGTGTGGGTGTGAGTATTCTTTCATTTATACCCACATCAACACCCTACATCCACCCACATCCTTAGCTACATTCACACCCATTCTCTATGTTATCATTTGGCAAAAACCAGTGGTCAAGGGTAAACAATTTTAAAAATTCACTTTTTGTTCGTTCATCAAAGTGTCATATTTTGTGTTTTTCCTCTATACCTTTATGCTAAATTACATATCTCCCTTGTGCTTATCAGTTGCAGGATACATGCCATACATACATTTCTGGAATGGTCTACAAACTACCAAAACAGTGCTAGATCAGTCGGATCATCTAAAAGAGCTTTCAGAATTTTCTTAAAATTCTAAGAGGCTTCTTGAAAAGATGTCGCAAAATTATCACCACAGCTACATCAGTACACCTAGCTGTTATATGATGACTCCGTAATATTGTTGTACCTTTTCAGTCATCTTTCTCTTTGATAAAGAATTAACAACTTTTCTAGCATAATTCATTTGACAGTATTTTTTGAGAGTTACAAAAGTGTCTGTTTTACTAAAATTAAAAAGAAACAGGTCACATAAAAATAGTCAAGAAACCTGATTGTTTACCTTTTTGTTTCATGTTGAGGAAATTTTAGTAAGTGCTATTCGCATAAAACCTAGTATGATATTTGGAATCAACATGAACAAAAAGGCGTAACTTTTCAGTAGTTTAAAAGCTTCGTTTTTCTTCGAAAAACAAAATATCTTTCGTACATTTTAAGTTCGATTAAAAAAATTAGGAAGACGTGGGTAGTCTATCGACGTACACTCACATCCACACACTCAAGAGATCGAAAATATAGAGCCGATTTTTTCTAGTAATATAATTACTACCTATAATTATCTTGCGAGTTTAATAAGACTCATCGTAATGCGTTAGTAGTTGAATTAGTAGTTAGAACTGGTCATATTGTCTTATTAAGACTTGAGAGAGTTTATAAAGTCTCGATAAATCTTTCAACAGGCGGATGATGCTTTTCATGTTCAAAGATAGTCTATTATACAGTTGATTGTTTATATACCCATCAATCTGTTCTTGATGGTAAAGCAATCTACACTTTTGGTGACATCTTACAAGAATGTACCTTTAAAGGTAATTTAATAAACGCTTTTTCCGAAATCGTACAATAGTATACCCTTTTCGTGACAAAATATAAGTGTGTACCCTTCAAAGTATTCTAATGAACGCTTCTCCTGAAAGTGTAGAATAATCTACCTTCGATCGTAGAATAATGTACGCTTTTGGGCGCCATCGTATAGTAATCTACCCTTTAACGTATTGTAATGAATGCTTCTTCTGAAAGTGTAGAATAATATATCCCTAGTCGTGGAATAAGAAATGCTTTCCTTAAGTTGTACAATAAGCTACTCCTGATTGTTGAACAATAAACCATTGTGTAAAGTACGTACATTAATCTACCCCTGTGCGTTTAATACTATACCCTTGGAATCAAAATATGGAATATAAAACCCTTTAAAAAGCTTTATATACCCTTTGTAAATTTAAATACGCTTCGAGTCATGTACCCTTTCAGGGTATATGTCATTCACATAAACTCTTTAAGGGCTTATAAAAAAAAAAATTCAAGGGCAAGCATTGATTAGTCTATGCTTTTTTTTACAGTGTATGCTTTATTGCAGAAAGTAAAGAGGCTGAACTTATTTAAAGATGAAATCACTTGAATCATATAAGATTCTCATGCTAATATAATTCATACTATTATTCGTAATGCATCTTAATACATTAGGAACTAACTCAATATATGCATACACCTGTGATTTACTTGAAATTACAGTTCATTTTCAAATAAGTATTAATTAGTTAACTGATAAAGTTAATTTTTCACCGAAGCGTTCTCCGAACACATACTGTAAATGAGGCTATGAAAAGCTGAAAGGTAAAACTAGAAATGTGAATAGACAACAAGTCAGAAGCACATTATATTCTTCTCTATCTCATTCTTTGCCCGGGTTATCACAATCTTTCTATCAATATTCTAGATGATTCAATACTAGCAGTGACTTTCATCGTGTCTTGTGGAAAACAATCTTTGAAATATTACAAGATCGCGTTTTTATTCATGTTGACTGCTCTTATTCTTAGAATAATTACACGTAATCATTGACTTATCAGTTTCGAAATCGGTTCAACTTCTATATACTTCGAAAAACAAGTTGAGGATATTGATCACAGGTTTAGTGGTAACTAGAGGAATGAATTGATACAGTTAAAGGTTCGTCATCAGAACATTATTATTCGCATGATTAGTTAATTTATGAGCTGCCTCTCTTTCTTTTCAGGTTAATGAACTGTTATTAGTTGCCAGCCACTCATCCGAACGATACTCACATCTTATTTAGATAAGCGCAAAGTGCATGAATCACCCTGTAAATAAATCTGATATCACCGTATTCGAAAGTGTCGAAGACCAGAACTATCGATTAGGAAAAAATAACGAACCACGGAAATCTCATTATTCGAATACTTGTGAAGTTGCGAACATATTAAAGTATGCCTAAGTATCATGATCAGAGGGGGGGGGGGGGAGGGAGACGATTCTTTGCCCTTGAAGCCCCAGAATTTACTCATCGAATTTTAAAGAAGTTCGTCAGAATTCGTCGGAATCCAGTACAATCTATTAGAATACATTCAAGCTCACAAAAACTCACTAGAGGTGATTGAAGCGGATTATCATTTGAAATCAAGGAAGAAAAAACGGATCCTAATGGATCTTATTCAATTCTGAAAATCGAAGTATCTATTAGAATGCATAAGAAATAATCGGGCCACCAGAATCTAAGATCCTGGACCTGTTTGTCTTCGTTATCTGAAATTTTAAAGTTCGATTTCTGTTGTTTTTGATTGTTTCTTTTAGATAATAATAGCTCTAGTAAAGCTTGACCAATCCCAGTGAATTTTAGTGGATCCTGAACATCTTGGGATCCACTTTTTTTACTTTTTGAAATTCTCGTGATATACGTTCTCCAAGTTCCTCACTCTGATCTCATTCTGATATATTCTTTTCTCAGTCACTACACCACATATATACAAGACAATACAAAAGTGATAAACTGGATTTTTTAGATACTTGATTTTACTTGATCGATCACATTTTAAATGATAATATCAAAAATAGAGAGAAATACAACGTTCCTAGCTTTTTACATTCTCTTTCATCTCATTCCTACATCAGATTATGTGTCATTCTTTTCTCGCTATAATATGCATGCATCGCAGTGTCCTGACTAATTATTTGTGGGGATGTCCTTGTTTCAACGACTTTTTCGCGGAAATTCTGATGACGCTGCGATGCATGAATATGTATCTGAAAGAATAAAAGCTAAGAAAGGGATAATTTAGAAAAGTATGATATAGCAGATATCCGTAAAAAAACAACTTCTACAATTACAAAACATCTCATTATTCTATTTGTTTCTATTGACTATATGACTTTTCTTTGTTAGACAAAATTACGAAAATAAGAAAAAAGAGAAGAATGAACTAGTGAAAAAAAATACATCGAAAAATGATGTATTCAGTATATTCTCTAAATCCATGTGGCCTCTTACGACTGAAATTTTAGATCTCACTTAAGATTGCGATGACATCGGATTATATGTGCATTACATGGTTTCCGAGAATTATTTTCAGATTGGAGAACAATTTCGGAGATGAATGGTATACGGCTAGTTCCTCCCGTAAAACTTTAAGAATCATGGGATCAAAGAAGTAGAAATACGATGTCCAGTCAAAACTGAGCATAACTGGCTGCTAAACACGAATATTATGCTCCTGTTTTTTAGATTCGACCATTTCCGGACTCCAGTTGAAATTACTGACTTTCCGACAAGTAAATCACAGCAACCGGACGCCAGAATCATCGACTTGGACTATATTCAGAATTGAAATGAGAAAAGTTTAGCGAATCTTTTTTTCCAAGTCAAAACCACCAGATGCATTTTGAGGATTATTAACAAAAACTATGAATGCGTTAAATCAAGTGCGTTCATAAACTGAAATATAAAGTTTAAGATGTACAAGAGACTTCTAATATTTTTTTTGACGGGCTGTCATTACTAACTTGTGTCATCATCAAGCATGAAAAAGAAAAGTTACATCAAAATATACATATATATGAAGATAATCCAAGGGAGAAAGCGAGAATTCAAGAGTGCGTACTTCACTTGTACTTCACTCGTATTACACTAGTACTTCATTGTAATTCGGCATAGTCCAAAGCTATGTTAAAGTTATCGTGTGGAACTTTTAGCTGTTTCAAGTCTACTATCAACATGTGTCATGAGCATTTCATTTTGAGTTTATTTGACATAAGATTGTCTGATAATAAAGCCCAAATCATGATCGTACTTTGATTTTGGAGTATCAGTGAAGTACGACTACGTATTCGAGCTTTATTGCCAAAAAGACTTATAAAATTAACTCAAAATAAAACGTTCGTGACATGCATCGATAGAAGAGCTGAACAGCTAAAATGTTCTAGAGGTGAGCTTTGATATATTCTTGGAGTATAGTGAAGTACGGAAGTTTCTCTTTCTCCCCTTGAGCATTAGACATAAACCCCTCCCCGCATTAGAAGACCCCTGGTCTTCTATTATGTCTCGTCGTAAAAATTTCTCAGAGGGGTCTTCTATTATGTCCTAGGTTTTTTACCAATTATTAACTGAAACTAGTTTT